>JAEMOT010003730.1:75381-86323 GCA_019297695.1 Apostasia ramifera | reverse complement strand
GGGGGGGGGGCAGAGAGAGAAACCTTAAAAATAAATCTAGACAAATTACCAAACATAGCTAAATTCAAGACAATCCAAAATATGGAGGTCAAATGACACGTGCGACTCAGTAAAAGTGCAGCTTACATCACCATTTTGCTCATATTCTCAGCTTGATGGTGACTAAAAACTACTTTGACTTCCCAGACGAAGTAAATAACCGTATATCAAAATGCACTGCAGAAGATGAACTTCAAACAAGCCATTCTATTCAATCAACTTAATGCCCCAAAAACTAGATATGACATGTAGTGACTAAGCAACTCAAAGCAAATATACAGTTTCAACTGTTTATTTTCACCTTCACTTCTAATCAACCATAAGATGTAAAAGAAATACAAAACTAAGGCACAAATGACTTCCTAGGCAAACATTTATCAGAGGAGCCCTGTGATGTGTAGGTATGGTCAAACCCATAATACCCTTTGCCCAAAAACCCACACAAAACATAGAAACAAAAAGCAAGAGAACATAGTCCCAAGACCCCTTTGTTTTAATTTTTGAAAATGTGCAAACATTATGAGAACATACTGTGCCATCAGGTATTATTAATTACCAGGATTTGTGCACCTTCTGGGATCGGCTGCTGCCTTACCAGAGACACCATCCAGATCATCTGTCCCGGCACTTTTTGCACAACTTTCAGCTTCCTCAGTCTTTAATCGTTTAGATGGGTTACCCACTTGTTTTTTGACAGATTTTCTTCCAAGAGTCTTCTCCACTTGCTTTGGCGAACAAGGAACCAGTCTGTTAGCCTCCTCAACATGATGCCTTTTGCCACCATCTCCAAGTTCGAAACAAGAAGGCTGATTTTCATTCATGCAGTATTCTTCAGCAGCTTTATTATTTCTGGACAATGAATTATACTCTGAAGACGTATGCCGGTAGTCATTATCTGGAATGCAAACATTAAATCTAGACAAGAAAACAACTTGAAATTGACCGCAATGATATTAATTGTAAAAGGAGAGAATTATCTCACATGCAATAAATTACTGAATTAGCAAGAAAGTAGGAAAAGGAGTAATCTTTAGCCACAGTTATAACTTCTTGAAATACAACTAAGAAGCATTTCCTATGTCCAGCACAGACCAAATATCAACAGGAAAATAGAAATCTCCAATGACTATAAACTGGATAAACGAAATCAACACAACTACAAGATATTCTGCAACATGGAGGCTTCATACAGCTACCCAAAATTATAGTTACTCAAATTGACATAAATGCGTGGAGGGCATATATAGCTTCTGGGCTACCAAAAAAACTTTAAAAAAAAATACAGAAGGGCTTAAAACCCTAACTCCCAAACCCAAACCGTTGCCATGATCGAATCATTTCGCCTCAAGCAAGTACCATACCTACACGGCAAGGCCCGCAGCCGGATCCCTTATGCAGAACAGACGCGTCGGCACCCGAAGTGCTGCTGGCCTCCGCCTCCCCTGACCTGTCAAGTACTTCCGATGCAATAAGCTTGTCGATCGTCACATTAGCCGGCAACGGCAGCTCCACGGCGTCCATCCACTCGAGAGAGCCAACATGAACTGGAGCCCTACCCGCTCCGACCTCGACAGACGAGATCTTCAGCTACAAATCATAGATCTTGGCGGCGAGGGTGAAGGGGCAAAAACGAAATGGGCGCAGAGCTTTAGGGCTGAAGGGCGTCAGGGGAAACGGACCTATTTATAGGTTACGGGAAAATCCGGGGGATTTCCGTCTCAATCGAATATTCCGGCAGTTCAGAAGAATTCCAGATTTCCACCGGAGATCAAAGAAAAGTGCGATATATACCGCCTAATCAATTAATTAATTAATTAATTATAATTTAAGATCTCAATTTACTATATTATACAATAAATTAGTACTTAATTATAATTAATTAATTTATTGGCTCATATAAAAAATATATATATGGTAAAACTTTAGATCAAAAATATCAAAACTCATTCAAAATATATTATGCATTAACGCCCATGCTTATGATCATAAATGAATGTACCAATAGTTCATTCAAATTTATTTTCATTCACTAAAATTAAACTTAAGTTTATTCGAAATTAATTCACAAATATAAACAAATATTTGGGCTTAACGCATGCTATTTACCAATAAGTTCACTAATATATTACTGAACAAACTCATATATATATATATATATTTATGTTCACAAATACAAAAATTATAAGCAAATTTTTAGCATGAATATTAATATGTTCCCATTATTATACTAATTCTTGATTTATGAAATTTTCTTTTAATTCATAAACAAAATATATTTCTGTAAATGAGTCATTAATTAAATTCTAAATGTGCACCATATAAACCTTATAATTAAACATGCTCATAAATTTTATATAAGTAGTTCACAGATATTAATGAACTGAATGCTAATATCTTCGAACCAGTTCATTTACTAATCAAATTTTTAAACTTATATTCAAAAAAAAGTATTTACTAATATTGATAAATTAAATATGAACTAACTTTCATCAAATCAAATATCGATTTATTCACTGCAATTAGCTTATTTACAATGCTTTCTCGAGAAGTATACAGGATAAAAAATAAAATTAATTAATTATATTAAAAGCTATTTAAAATATAAAATAAAATTAATTATTATATTAAAAATAGTGTAAGATACTAAGAGTGTTATTTTATATAAAGATGTTATAGATGAAACAAAATATTAATTTGTTATTTCAATGAAATAAATATTTTGGTGTAAAATATTTAATTGGACTTATAAGTCACATGGCATGATTTGAGCCTTGTCAATAATTTAATAGGAATATGTTCAATCTCATTTTGAGTAAATTGCATTCGAGAGATTAAGATATAAGACAATCTCCCCCACCCCCTCTCTCTCTCTCTCTCTCTCTCTCTAGACATATAACTCTATGATTCACCTCTGTGAATATAGTTTTCTTCCCTTTTTTTCTCCTTGATTGCCAACTGATAAAACACTCATTATCGAACATTCCATCGATGGCCCTCGCAATGAATTCGCTGCCGACAACAGGCCAAGTGCAATCTCACTGCAACATATTAATATGCTCTATAGAGATTCGATTGACAGTCTCAAAGTCAATGTAACCAAGCATCTCTTCAAGTAGTGCTACTACATACGATGCACCTATCAAAATGGTGCATCCTCGTCCTCTAACATCAGCTAAAATATCTCTAAATATATATTTTGCCATCAAATTCGGTTAAGTACAATATTGTTTGTCTCAATGGACCTAAAAAAATGGATTTAACCTCGCGAATCTAAATGATGACAACATCTCATTTGAGGGATAATATCCGAATCATAAAATTAAGAATGCTGGACCCACTCAAAATAACTTTAGTTTTAGGTTATACCTAATATGCATATAATCATCCAACAGAGATTACAAACTTTTGGAATTAAAGATAAAGTATTATATTTTACTTTTGAAAACACTTCTAATAATATATTCGCAATTAATTATTTAAAAACTTATTTATCTCAGATTTAAATTGGTAGTATTTTTTATGTTAGAAGTGCATATCACATTACCAATAATTGTGTTTCAACTACATTTTCAGGGCATCACGAATCTGTTGAATTACAAAATTTACAAATTAATAACAAATTCAAATGAAACTTGGAATAGAAACAAATTTGCATAATTAGTGGTATAAACTCTGTTACATCCCCGTTAGCATTTGAGACATAATGTAACTCTCCATCTGTCTTTTTAACTCAATTTTGTGATGCAGGATAAGAATGTGAATGATACTTTAAATTATAATCAGCAAAATTCATTAATGCATTATTACCGGATCCAAAGTGCCAAATGAGAAAGGCGGAAAATTATGTTAAGCAGTCAATAGCTAGCATAAAATATATTGAGCAAATATGACAAAACATCTATTGAGATATCCAATTCTACTGTTTTGTTATACTTCATATTCTTTAAAGCTTTTCAGACTTCAGCTTTATTATACATCAGATGTAAAAATAATTTTTACTTTCTTTTAGAGTACTGAATTCAGTAAAATCCATTGCATTTTTATAACCTTTATTAAAAACTATTGAAAGTAACTCATTTATCTATTTTTGACATTTTCTTCTATGAAAAGTATTTTTTGATCTTCATCCTTAATATATTTTACTTGAATTAAGTTTCTAATTTTTTTATCTTTTATCTTGGTCATCTTATATATTTATTTTTTTCCTTCTTTAGTGTTTAGCTTCTTATATAAATCCTCAAGAGCTATATTCTTTGCATTGCTACTGTTTTTTTAGACTCTTAACGGGTCACTTTATATTTTTTTAGTTATCCTTATTTTTATTTTAAAATCAATCTTTATAACAAATCTTTCTCTCCTTAATTTTTTCTTATACATCATCTTTCCACCACTAAGTATTTTTATTATTTGAAATCATTTCTTTGGATTCTCCCAGCATATCTTTCGTCACCTTACGGATGTAGTAAGCAACCATCAGCCACATAAGATCAGTTTCTCTGTTACTGTTCTAATGCCCAAGTTCTGGAACATTCTTTTTAAATATACATATATTCTCATTTTTTACATTCTATCATCGAATCTGAGGATAGGATTTTGACTTATTATTCCTTCTTCAATACTTTATCTCGAAATCTAAAACCATTAATCGATGTTAAGTAGTCAAACATTCACTTTGAATAATTTTACACTCTTTACAATCCAAACGATCTCATTTTCTAATAAGAAAATAATCAATTTGAGTTCTTAAAATTTCATTCTTGTAAGTATATGCTCATCTTTTTTCTTAAATAAAATATTAGCAATAAGATCATATACTGAGGAAAACTCTAAAATAATTTTACCATCTCCGTTTGTCTCTCCAAAATCATATCCACCATGGATGCTATTAAATTCCTCAGTAACACTTCCAACATATCTATTTAGATCTCCGATAAAAATCTTTCCTACTAAGGTATCTCTCGTATTAACTCTTCCAAATTATTCCAAAATTTTTCCTTTATGCTCGCATTCAAGCCTACTTGAGGGGCATACACACTTATAATATTAATAATTATTCTACTGATTATAATTTTTAAAATCATAATTTTATCATTATTTCTTTTGACTTCCACTACGTGATCCTTTAAGCTCTTATCAAAAATTATACCCACTTCATTCTTAAAAGTATATGCTCATCTTTCTTCTTAAATAAAATATTAGCAATTACAAGATCAAATGCTAAGGAAAACTCTAAAATAATTTTACCCTCCTTAATTGTTTCTCCAAAATCATATTCACCATGGATGCTATTGAATTCCTCAGCAACACTTCTAATATGTCCATTTAGATCTGCTCCGATAAACAATCTTTCTTTCTGAGGAATCTCCTATATTAATTTTTCTAAATCATTCCAAAAAAAATTTCTTTATGCTCATATCCAAGCCTACTTGAGGGGATATACACTTATAATGTTAATAATCATTCCATTTATTATAATCTTTAAAATCATAATTCTATCACTATTTCTTTTGACTTCCACTATGTAATCCTTTAAGCCCTTTTCCAAAATTATACCACTCCATTCTTACTTTTATTCTTCCCAGAATACCAAAGTTTAAAATCTGAGCTATCAATTTTCTTAATTTTCTCTCCAACCCATTTTGTTTCCTGCAGGCACAAAATATTAATCTTTCTATGAATCATAATATCTACTAACTTCATTAGCTTGTCTGCCTATATTTCAAGTTCCTAATCTAATCATACTGTCTTGAGTTCTAGTATGTTGGACTAGCTTTTTTACCCGCATCCGTTCATGATGTGAGGACCCTTGCTCACTTATCACTATACTCGGGCGTCGATGTAGTGGACTTTGCATTTCTCACTGTATTCAGGCAATACAGTGCGTCGCCTTCAAGGAAGGCCCTGACTTTAGCACAATTTTTTAAAGGATTCATGTCATGATTGATTCGACAAATTTTACGTTGATTGGCAACTACCTAGCGCAACCCTCCGTGTTTCTCATCCGAAATTTGGGATCCGGGAACGATGAGTTAAAGTATATGATTTAAATTAATTTATAATAAATATGATTTAAATGATTATAAAGAAAATTTTAATGAAAATCAAATGAAGCCTTCCAGTAGACACCGAAAAAACTATATACTAAATCTAATTATATATAAATATATATATATAATATTTTTATTTTTTAATCAATATAATTTCGAGTTATCTCGATTCGATCCTATGCCAAGTCAAGATTGAATCGATAAAATTTTCGAGCCAAAAAAAGGCTCGTTAATCAGCTTGTTTCGATCGAATCGAGCTCAATTCGATCCAAAATTCGAATCAACTTCGAGTGATCTTCGATCTTCGAGCAAAATTAATAAACTTTAGCTATTTATTTCAATCCTTTCGTCAGCCCTTGCCCTCAGCCTACCACCACCATCCAATTTAGTAGTAAGCACTCTTCCATGGGATGAAACATCCCGGTTCCACCGCACTTAACACCACCTCCGCTATTTGGCCGCTTAAAATTAAGAAACAATAGCCCATGTTCCACTCAGGGTCCTCATGACCCATAATCATCGGAATAAAAAGAGCAAGAGATCTCGTGTTTGAGTCGTATTTTTAGTTATAACTAGTCATCATTTGGTGACTTACATAGCAGACTCATGGAATGGCATTAGTGAGCACTTCAATTTCTAAGCTTTATACACGTCAAATGTATGACACCAAGCATTCTAAATTAATAATTTTATTGTTCTAATGGAACGACATCCGTGTATGAAAGAAGTCATTAGTGTTTTAAATTGAAGTATTTTACCGAAAACACAGGCCTAAAAAATGTAGTAGCACCTACGGTTAATGCAGAATTTAATTTAGCCCAAGATTTGCAAATATATTGAGAAGCAAAAACTAAAGCACATGAAACAAGGACAAACAGGAAATGAAAGACATTCCAACAGCAAAATAGAGTACCATTTTATGTAGTATTGAAAGCCAGCATGACAGACATGTGAGCATGAAGCGTAGAAAAAAGATGGATTGGTTAATTGCTCAATATAGGAGCCTAGTGAACGTTGATTTATGATAAAAATTCATATACCACACAAGCTTGTATTTCACAGGGAGAATGACCGACTCGTTATAATTTTCTATTTCAGTTAACGTACCAAGAAAGCAGAAACTTCATTTGTGCTTACAACATACTTCATTACTCTTTTGGCATAACATGAGTTGCATATATAGCTCATAATAAAATAATTTTTTGAGAAATTGGCAACAGTAACAAAAATAGACTAATAAGATGAAACATACTGAGTCGGTGTCCTCATCAAGCATAAAGTATAAGTAAGTCTTCTTCAATCCTCTCATCAGTCATACTCTGTCAAATTTATTTATGTATGAAAAATCATTGAAGCAAAGAATATGGAGTTTGAAATATAAATGTTAATCTAGGAACAAGTAAAAATAAAACGCAATATTATCAGTTAAGAGCAAGAGATGAAAAGTAATACAAGGAGGCCTTTGTTTTTCTACGGTCATACTTGTTTACATAAGAATGCATCACGCATTCTACTGCCACATATGTATCCTTGATTCAATCAAGTGCTTCCTCAAATGGAACTGACTAGAATAATTCCGAGTGGAGCAAGACATGAATAACATTATCAGGAGGCCTCTCTTCCTACTGTGCTATACATTTATACATAGAAAGATCATGTAACTCAATAGAATGCTTGTTTAATAGACAATAATAGCATCTAAGTATCTTAAATACTAAAACATCCCCCAAAAAATAAAAGCAGTCAGATGGTAGAGCAAAAGGATCAGAAGAGAGCATAATGTTTAGTAACTTATGGCCGAATTTAATCAAAGTTCATTCAGTTACATACAAAAAGTAGATTCTTGAATATAGAAAATTATAAGGATGTAAACTATTTTTGGTCATAACCTACAAGCCATACAAGCTCTTTTAGGTTGGTTACCAGAAGTTTGACATGGTATTAAAGTTAGAGTTCCGGAGTTCAAATTCTAATGTACCCCAATAATATGTAGCAGAAGGGTAAAAAAATACTTATGCTAAATAGGATTTACGCTGCAAAAACAAAATGCTTGCACATAAGAAGGCATTTAAAAACATAAATCATTCCTGAATCATAATCTACAAGATTAAGCTTTTAGGTCAATTTGTACTAGAATTAACAAGGTAAATTGCATCTGGGTTGCTAAGGTATGGTACCCAATGGAAGAAGGTCCCAGAATTTTAAAAGCAATGCATTTCAGTCCCAAGCGCTCCTTCGTTTGGCAAATAAATCACTAAGGTTGGCTTCCGGTACATAAATAAGTCCTGTGTGATGGAAAATGTAAAACATTGCACTTCAAAGAGAGCCGTGAGTCACTCACGCCATTAAAAATCGATAGTGAGATAAAAATACCCCTACTTAATTCATCTCTCTCTCCCTCCCTCCCTCTCTCTACCCGCCATCAACGACCTCCCTACCCACCATCAATGAGCTCTCCTCCCCATAAAACTAAAAGACATTGGTTTATAGTGAAATGTAAAAAAAAAAAATTGTAAGTTCAATCTAGTAAAAGACCTGACTATTAACATGTGGATGTGACAACATTAAATCCTCCAACCTAGAGGACCCAAATGAAACAATTACTTTATCTTGCAGTATGCCTTTCAATCTCCTCTGTCCATTCTTGGTTGCCGTAAAAGCCCATCAACTCTGAACAAAATCGGGCCAACTGCAAGACAGTGCGGGTACAAGTATCAAAAACTACGACTACCAGAGACAGGTATTGCTCCTGGTGTATATATATATATATATATTAATCAAGAAGAAGAACCTAGTGATCAGAAGAAGCTCTTCCACAGACATATACCGTTAAAAATGACGAAGTGTACAGCTATGTAAAAGCACGAGCACCAAAAACTCCACATATCCAAAAACTGGAAGATCTTGACGATACAGTTATTGAAAACTCGCAGATGGAAGGGCATAACTCAGATGAAAATAGAAGGTCCAACGAGGAAGCAGAACGGCTATCACAAGAATCAAGCACCGACAGGCAACCAAAAAGGACAGCTAGCGTGTGGATTGGATAAGTTTAAGGTGAAGCAGAGAAACCAGGGGGACTCTTCATCGATAGCGACGAGAGGAGATCTGATGGGCCGAGGAGGCGATGGACTCGAGCTGCGCGATGAGATCGCCGAACTTGGAGAGAGGGAACGGCCCTCAGTCTGGCGCTTCGCCATTGAAGCGAGGCGAGTAGCTCTTCGCCGCAGAATGAGCCCTTTCACAAGCGGCTTTTGAATAACCTAGTTTATAGCAGCCGCAGCCCAACGTAATGCAACTGAAAGGTAATACAATCGAACGCAAGCTTTTTATCAAAAAAAAAAAGAAAAAAAATAATCAAGTATACCTTAAATATACATAATAATATATTTTTTTATTAAAAATAAAATATTACATATACCACAATAAAATTTTATAAAATTATATATTTTATATTATTTTTTTATAAAATTATATTATATTTCAAATTTTGGACTTTAAAATTATTAATTTTAATCCAAGGCATTAATTCCTTTACCTTAAACTATTTTAATACTAAAAATTAAATTTTAATTTTTAAATTTTAAGATACTGTTTATTTAATAGTTAAAAATTAACTTATTTTAATTTTAAACAAATATATCACATCACACATAAAATTTAATATTAAAAATTAATTTTATTTCACATCCTACGCATATTACTAAAATAATAACTAACTTATATCATATTCTTCACATATCTCAACATAATAATTAACTTTATTTCATATTATTCATAATTTTTAATAAAAAAATATCTTTATCCAAATTTAATTTTAACCTTGTTAAATTAAACCTACAAATAAACAAAATTTTAACATTCTATTTCATTTACCTAGGTCTGTGCATTCAGTTTAATTTGTCAATTTGATAACCAAACTAAAAATAAAGATCGAGTTCGACTTTAAATCTAAAGAAATAAAACCAACTAAATTAGATTATAAATTAAAACAAGTCAATTAAACAAATAGCAATTTGATTTGGTTTTTTTTGATTAAAATCATAATTTTTATTAAAGATTTATTTTAAAAAAATGTAACTTTTCTATAATACTATTAAATATTACTATACAAATATCTAAATAATAACCTTAATATAAAAGTAATTTAATTAAATAAAAAATTTACCATAACCCTTAATAATAATTTATAAGAATTATTCAAGCACATAATAAACTAACAAACAATGCATCAAGAGCTCATAAGCAATTGCATAGATCAACTCAAATACATTACCATAATAAACTAACAAATAATGTTATTAAAATTACATAAATCAACTTCACAACATTATCAAAATTACATAATAAAATTATATTTATATATAGAGTTATTAATAATCGATTATTTCGGTCAGTTTAATTTTCAAATATGTAAAATTGAATCAAAATCGATTAACTGAAATATTCAAAATATCAAATCATTATCAAACTTTAGACTCTAAACTAAACTAAACTACTAAATTTAAATAGTTTAGCTCTATTTTTCATTTAAATCATGTTTGCACACCCCCTATAAATATAATTTCATAAATTAATTATAAATAAAATTTATTTTAAACTCACTTTAGTGAGATTAAAATCTCTATTGTAGACTTATAAACTATACATAATAAAATAAAATTTATGAAAATATATTATTAATTTAATTTTTTTTAAAAATATCATGTGAAATATATAATTTTATAAAATTTTAGTATAAAATAAATAATATTTTAATTTTAATAGTGAAACACATAATATTTTATAATTAAAATATTTTTCATGTAAATATTCCAAAAAAAAGCTTTAGAAAGCAAGTCACTGCATATAAAATT
>JAEMOT010003730.1:38093-74799 GCA_019297695.1 Apostasia ramifera | reverse complement strand
TATATATATATATATATGTGTGTAAAGAAAGCCCAAGAATACAAATGATATATCGACGTATTATAACTTAATATACTTATTTAAAGAATGATGCTTTTCAATATCAGGTATTTTAATAGAATATCAATAATTATATAATTATTAGATAATATATCGATGTATTTTAATTAAAATTTTGCATTTAAAGACCTATTCATTATATATCTAGTTACTTAACTAAATATTTATAATTATACATCTATTAAATATTATGTAAACATATTTAAACAAAATATTTGCGTTTAGAAACCGATTTATTGCACATTAAGATACTTTAATAAAATATTTGCAATCATACGACTATTAGTTAATATATTGACATATTTCAAATAAATGCTTGCATTTAGAGACTGTTTTGATGTGTATTAAGATATTTTATTTGAATATTAGCAATAATATAATTATTATATAATATATCAATATATTTCAATTAAATGGTTACTTTTAAAAAATAATTCTTACCGTATCAAAGTATATTAATTGAATTTTAATAATTATATAATTACTATATGACATATTATTGTATTTAAATTTTTATACATATACTTAAAAAATAATTCATTATATATCAAAATATTTTAGGTGAATACAGAAAATTATTCAACTATTATATGACATATCAATGCTTTTCATTCTTATAATTTAGAGACCGATTCGTTATATAATCTTATAACTGTATAATTGTAAATATGCAATTATTTGAAGATATATTGATATATTTCATGAAATTCTTGCATTTAGAGATGGATTTGTTTTATTTTAAAAGAATACTTGCAATCATACAACTATAAGATGATATATCGAAGTATTTCAACTGAATTTTTATATTTAAAAATTGATCAGTTATATATTCACGTATTTTTATTATATACTTGCAATTATATAACTATTAGATAATATATCAACATATTTCAGTTGAACTCTTGTATTTAAAAATGAATGTATTACATATAGAGTAATTTTAATTAAATAATTGCAATTACACGCTAGTATCAATATGTTTCAACTTAATAGTTGTATTTAGAAATTGATTTATTACGTATTACAGCATTTTAACGAAATTATTACACTTATAAAATTATTAGATGAAATATTGACATATATCACATAAATATCCACATTTAAAGATCAATTCAATAAATATCATAATATTTTATTTAAATACTGATAATAATATGACTATTAAGTGATATATCTACATATTTATTCTAAATTTTACATTTTGAGGCTAGTTACTTATTTATCAATTTTAAGTTTTTTTAAAATGTATGTTATTTTGAAAAAAAATAAATATTTATTTTATTTTTTTAATGATTTGATTAAGCGAAAGCATTTATCAAAATTTTTTAATTTGATTTATCAAAAACTTTATTAATTCTTTTAATGGTTATTATACACACTGATTCTTCCTGAATGCCTCAGAGCGAACCACCCTATCCATGAGCCTCATCAGTCTCCGGGCGCCAGGACCCGGCTTAAGCTCGCCGTCATCGCCGGAGCGCCACCCGCCAGCGGCGAAACCGTCCTTGCTCCGGCGGAGGAGCTTCTGATCGATGAAGTCAAGAACTTGGTCGTCCTTGCGGAACTTCCGCGCGAAGGCGGCGTGGCTGCCGATGAGTTTGGCGGTGTCGTTGACGGAGAGGATGTGGGGGTGCTGCTTCGGGGGGTAATCCCAGGCGATGTGGTGGAGATCGTGGTTGACGGCGGTGGCGGCGAACTCCGGCGAGTTGCAGATGAGGGTGTGGAAGTAGCCCTCCGGCGAGGAGACGAAGTTGGAGTAGTACATGAGGAGGATTCTTGGGAGGTTATCCCACCCCCATACGCTGTACTCTACGAACTCCCTTGATAGAACCATCCAAGCAGATCCTAATTCACATCATAATTTCATTAATTAAAATTTTCTTCTGAAATTATTAATTAATGATTTTTTTTTGTATTTGTGTATTTTATCGTTTCTTTTCTTACTCGAAACGTAAGCAATAATCGTTAGAGCTAATTAATGAGTTGATTATTACCTGTGAAAAGCTTGAAGGCGCTGGGGAGCTCCCTCTTTGGCCACACCCAGAACACACGAGACTTCGTCGTCTTGTAGAGCCCCGGATCGACGATCATTGGCTTCCCCCTCTCCGCCCTGAAATCAAATCCAAAACCCTAACAACAAAAATCCCCAAATCGTCAGAAAATCAATTCATCTCACTCACTCCTTCCATCCCAATCTGCTCGTGTGCTCCACAAAGCTGAGATTTTTCGGCAGCTTCGAGAAGGCAAACAGCAGATCTACAACAATCCAATTCAAATCATCAATCATACGATCATGAGGTAGAAGAAGAAGAAGGAGACTCACCATCCTGAGTGACGAGAGGATAATCTGAAGCACTGAGGTTGATGAACCAATCCCACTCCATGCTCTTCTTCAGGAGAATGGCGGAGGCGTGCAGAGTGTTTGCCACCATTGTCGGGCCTAGGTAGGTCACCATGTTGGCTTTGGCAATCACGTGGACGTTTCCAGAGAACAGAGGATGGCGCGCGACGCGGCCGGCGAGCTCGCGCCGCTCCGCCCGTGGGGACTCGAGGTCGAGGTGTAGAAGGTAGATGTTACGGGGATGGTAGATAGCGTGGAGGGTTCTCCAGAGTTGGTCAAGGTCGCCCTTAGATCCCGAGATGAAGTAGGCAAAGCGGGGGACTCCAGCGCCGAGCGACGGAGCCGTCGGAGGCGGAGGCGACGCCTGCGCCGGCACTGTGTAAACAAAGGAAGGGTGGGTTTCGACGGCTTCGCGGGAGAAGAGGACGGCGTGGAGGGCGGAGAGGGAGGCGAGGAGTCCCATGTTGAGGGAGGTGAGGAGGACGAAGAAGAAAAGGAGGGAGGTGAGGAAGATGGGCAGCGCTGCCCATTTCTTCTCCGGAGGAATTGGGGCGAGGGAGATTCTTCCCTTCATTAACTCCATCTGCCAAGCTCTGTTTTACTCTGTTTTTGTGACAGCCCAGAGATTATTTATGGAGGGAAAGGGAATTCTGCTGTTGGAGTGGAAATTATTGGGTGCAAAAATCCCAACATCTATAAAAATATTTAATTTTTGCTTCAAATGGCATACACGAAATATAAAAAATATTTTAATAGAAAATAACATACATAAATAAAAATTGAAATACACCTTTTATATTTCCTATATATCATAGAAGCTTCGTATATGCCATATCAAGTAAAAATTAGATGCTTTTACGACATATAAAATACAAATGAAGAGAAACAACGCTTTTTGCTAGAAAGAGTGTGGCGGGCCTCGCTCTCTCCGTGTCGCCCTATCATTAAATGCTGGACATTCCACATGTTGAAATATCTGTACCCAATAATTTATCTTCTATGAAAGTTGGAAGAACAGGAACTCCTATTGAGTTCAAACACCTGACCAGGTCAGGCGTCCATCCCCTAATCGCTACTCGCAATGATGCGAGGAGACGCTCGCCATGTACTCGCAGTGGGCCCCATGCAATACATCGCTGGGTCCCCACCTGACTGGGCCATCCGTCGATGCCAGCGGGTAGTCTAATAAGACCACCGGCGCAGCCTGGCTGAACGGTCTGTTGTGAGCGGATGGTCCGTTTACCGTCTGGCTTTGCGAAGCACTGGCGCGGTTGAATGATTCAACGCAGATATGCCGTTTCATTATCATGGTGCGAGAGACCCACTGCACGCAAGCGGTGAGCGGTGTTGTGGGACGGATGCCTGACATGGTCAGGTATCCGAACTCAATAATTTTTCAGAAAATAGAAAATTTACAAGAGAAGAAATTTGGGAAACTTGAATTCACTTCAAGTTTGTTTTAAGCTGTACATGATGTGAAATCATATATTCATTTCAGATCTCTCCAAGAGAGATTCTCAGGTGCCAAAAGTGCAAAATTTGGCATCTTTTGGTCGTCAGCTTAAAAAAATCTTTAAATTGCTATAAAAATAATTTTTATAATATTTAATATTTATTTTACATATATTATAAATTTAAATATTACAAATTAACTTTATATTTAAAATAGAACTTATTCAAACATATGTTAACGCAAACGTCAGAATGTTAAGAGGATAATGACATCTTCGTCTAAATTGCATCTAGGACCCTGATGTCTGAAACAAATTGCAAATTATTCCCAATTTTTAAAAAATCTCATTTTTAATCTCTAAGGTTAGAAAATTGCTTCAATTTTATTTTATTTTTTCAGAATCTCATCTTTTTAGCTACTCTTTTCTGATAAAAATATAAAATTTAATTATTTTTACTACTTTAAATAATTTATATACTTTAAAAAACTATTATACTCTTCTATCCTCATCTTTTTAAAATAATTAATAAAGATCTAAAATTTAACTTCTCTAATCTTTTACTTTTTTATGATCTAAAAATTTAAAACAAAAATAGTAATATTAATATTTAAAAATTATATTCTAAAAGACGAAAAAGTTAATAATTGTGAAAATTCTTACTATATAATAATAAAAAATTAATAATTACATATGAACATGGTCAGATTGCACAGTTACACGAACTCCATGCCATCATCCATCGATAAGCATTACTTCTAGCGAGTTAAAATGGATACTCATTCCGATTCTTCATTAAACTCAGTTTTAGATCGCACAATTTGATGACATATTCAAATCTTCAAATCCCTCCATTCACACTCTTCGATTAGCCTCTCTCTTTTTTACTATGTCTCTATTTCAACTCAATTCTTAATTGAGTCAACCCTACATAAAATCGAGAAAACTAACCTGAACTTGCTCAAAATTGATCGACTCAGCTCTAGAATGATTCGTGACAAAGTAGGAGATGGACATGATCAAAGAGTGACATGGTATTTTAATATAATTCTAAGATTGACTTAGCAAAAAATACGTGCATAATCATGTTGTTGGGCACATAGACTTTCGGTTCTTTGTGTAGGGATATTGAATTTGTCTTCTAAGTAATTTCATCAAAGAAAATAAGAATAACTTTTTTCCATTTGTTTAATAATAGTATTTCTTGTTTTCTATTATGAGATGAACTATTTAATATTTTGCAGTAGATGTTACCTAATTGTTATTTGGCAGTATTGGAACATTGATTTTACATATATTATTTGAGGTTGACAAGTTGACACTTTCATTTTTTAGAGCAAATTGCATTTGGGTCACTAACATCGGAGTTTCATGTCAAATAAGTCTCGAAAGTTGTATTTCATATATATTACTATTATCACAACGTATTTATTTAAAATATTTTTCATTTCACATATTTGACAGGTTCTGTCATAACAATTGACTCACGATTAACTATTTTTTAATCACACTTAACTGTGATCAATCAGAGCTATAGAGAGCAGTTCGAGAAGGAGAAGATGATGATGATGATGAAGATGATCAAAAAGATTTTGTAGCAAATGAAGTATGGAAAGAAACCGAAGAAGAAGACACCCACAACTGATCTTAGTCGAGGGCAATAAGGTGATTTTGTAGCAGTTAAAGTATAGTAAGAAACCGAAGAAGAAGAAAAAGAAAAAGAGGAGGGGGAGGCGGAAGGCGTCCACAGACGGTCTCATGTTATGGCCAGCATTTAACTGATGAGATTTAGGGTATTCTGAAACTTTCAATAGCATTTAAAGTAAATAAGAAGACAGCTTAAAACGGAATATTCCATTCTATACAGAGATTCTGATGGCCTGAAACAAGACGTGAAATGAAAAAGTTTTAAGTGAATATAGTGTGATAATGATAATATTTACGAAATAATAGCGAAATGCATACATTCGTATAAATTTCATGTCCTGTATGCGAAACCCTCAATAAGTATTTGGATGATTACATCGATTAGTTATGTTAGAATTCCTTCATGGCATTGACTTGTCCATCTAATTCGCAAACTTACGAACTGCGCTCATTCATATTTAGGAATGGCTAGATATTTTTTCTCTATTAACAAGATGAAAAGTTAAATTTTTCTTTATTTGATGAAAAAACATACAGTTTATAATTATTCATTTAAAGTATAAAGTAACATACGTGAATACCCAATTTTAAAAATTAAAAAAGTAAAAGCACCTTTTTCTTATCTATAAGCCTAAAAACCATTGCACACTAACACCTCAAACTAAATATGAAGGAATTATTCACTAACATTCTGAATTACACATTGCCCTTCCATTTTAAGGACTATTACGTAATTACACAAGTTTTTTAAAATTAAACTGAAATATTTTAATTTAGGGATAATTACCTACATATCACATCATTTAATTTTATTAATACTTTACCCATTCATTCTTAATTAATTACACTATGCACACTTAAAACATTACAAAATCTTACATATATACACACACTTGAGTTAAAATTTAATTAAAATTTATTTGAAAAAAAATATATTCTGTTATTAAATCATTAAAATTATATTTTTATCTTTGATGGTATATATTTTTCTCTTCCTCAATGCCACACTAAAGCGCTGATTTATCCTAAAATTAATTCACGGTGCGGATGTCTCCTTCCTTTACCGCCACCTAAACATTAAGGTTTTAGGATTTTCACTCAAAATATATTTAAATATCCTTAAAATAATATGATGAACGAATCATATTTTTTGTAATCTAACTATAGTTAGGTTATTGAAAAATTATGATTACTCATTATAATAGAAATAAGTTAAAATATGTGTATGTAAGATTTTATAATATTTTGAGTGTGCATAGCGTAATTAATTAAGAATGGATGAGTAAGATATAAATAAAACTAAATGATGTAAAATTTAGATAATTATCCCTTTATTTTTTTATTGTGTTACTGAAATAATTTTAAACAACAGATTACTGAATCCACAGAACATTGGATTATGGATTCAAGCATTAAATTTTTTTTTTTATTGTGTCGAGAGATCTGTCAGAAGATTTTATATATGTAACATCAATAAATAAATAAATAAATATATATATATATATGATCTTAAAATTTAAAAATCTGGCCAGACTTTAATTCTGGATTATTGTTAAAAATATATAATGATATTAATATACATATATATAAACGGCATTACCACAGATTAACAATTTGACGCCATATGTTACATTCTGTATTTAAATATATAAATATAAGAAAATGTATGTATTCTATGTATATTTTTTTTTATACTGGTAAATATTTGCAAGTGTCCTATGGTTATGCCATAATTATAAATGAATCTAACAAATGGAAAGAGTTTTCATTTAAGTTCTTATGATTTAGTATAAAATTCTCAATTCAACCTTAAAAATATATCATCAAGGTCCACGTACCTTAACTAATATAATAATATAGGTATAACATAACATGAATGAAATATAAAAATATCGTCTATTTTGACTTTAAAAAATTACATGATTTAAATACTTCTAAAAAAATCACTCATCTCAATACTACTCCAACTCAAGCACGCTTAACTACAAAATCTGATAATATTAAAGTCAGCCTCTCAAAATATAATGTAGTTCGAAAACAAACTAAGCGAAGGCTGATAGACCTATAACTACTCAGGACCAAAATGGGTAGGGAGTGATCGTCAGAATGATATACGTATGATTGGATCCGAATCACCCGAATAAGGAGCGGCTCTTGACATACTTCTCATGGAGAACCACGAAAATAAATCGTTCCACAACGAAAAGAGAGGGGTGTTCCTGAGCTATATAAGTAAATAAAGTAGTTTCAAAATCGTGAAACTAATAATGAAAAACTCTGTATTAACTATACTTAAGTTGAAGTAATAATGGCGGGACATTATACTTTAACCAACAAAATATGTGAGGCCTTGTAGCAAATCTTCCTAATTAACTTTAATATTAAGTAAAATTGTTTGCTTCTCTTGTAGGCATGTGGACCACTTTGACCAAGCTTGTCCTTCCAATGGAAAGCCTAACAGTGGAGGATAGGCCCCTTTCCCGAGGGAGAAATTTTTCGGTTTATTGCCCAAACTGTTCTAGGCCGAACCACTAGATACCACTCGTGCACTATGAGAAGGCTCATGCACACGTGGCACTCAACGGTTGGCTGCCGAATGATTGGGGTTGGGTTTGAAGCCCTGGTCAAAAAGAAGTAAAGCAACCAAAGTATAGTTTGGGGTTCAACATGGAAGAGAGGAAGATCTTCCAGTTAGCCCATGGACACTTATTGCACCTCGTTAAGAGTCGAAGGAAAATGTTGGAAAAAATAGCCAACAAAAGCCTTTTGTTTTTTCTACATACAAGGAGTGTTTAGAGATAGCTATGCGTATGGAGCATTGGAGGCAGGCTTCCGGTGCGGTGGGTGGAACTACAATTGGATGCCAACAGACCAGGAAATATTTTTAGGTTCGGAGCCCAGACAGTTAATCACCTAAAAATTTCTCGCATGCAAGTGCTACAATGGAGAAGTCGGTGAAGGTGGTTTAGCCCAGGTCAATTTGGTTGCTTGCCCCTTCTGACCACAAGACTTCTCGGAGATTTACAGTGTTTGGCAAGGGAGCACATTCTTATGACGGACGCACTACTTGAGACGAGAATCGAGGCCTTCCTTAGGAGGGATGCAGATAGATTGCTTGAATGATAGTGAGATTTCCATATGGTGTCATATGTCAACAAATCCTGTGGCTTGTTCTCTTATGCATAGTGGCGAATGTCTACTTTGATAGAACTAGCTAGCTCTTTTGTGTTCATATGCGACGGACCATCCACAATTGGGCGTTGATTAGTAGTGGTGGACTTTGATCAACCTCTCAACGATCATCAGTAAGGTGGTAGGAAAGGCATTGTATAGTAGAATGCAAAGCACATTGGTGCCCTTGATTAGTAGGGAGCAAAATGCAGTTTTTCCTGGTCAGACATTGGCTACAACTTCTTATTAGGTCGGGAGATCATGCATAGGCTGGCAACCTTGAATCGCTCCAAGGACCTAATAGTGATCAAGGCCAATATGAAGCAAATCTATGACAGCATGAGATGGGCCTTCCTAGGAGTTTTGTAATGTTACTTCGGGTTCTGTGAGAAGTGGTCTTCGTAGCTCCTCGCCAGTGTTTCCAGTCACAGATTTAACCTTTCAGTTAACAGTTACAGATTATGGCAGCTCTCGAGTAGCAGCTTCAACTCCTCCATGCTTTCGGGAACTAGCCTCAACTTCAACTTCATGCTCACTGTTTTCCACTCTACACTGCGCTTGTTGCTGCTCCAAGCTCCTCCTTCTCATTCTCGAGATCTAGCAGCAGGTGGTGTTTGGTTCACCACTTGTTGGATCAAATGGAGTGTCTCCAGCAAATCCCCTTCAAGCCAAATGTATTTGAATCGCATCACAAAGTGTATGGCAACTTGAATCCCATACAATGCAGCCCTTTTCTCCACTATGGCCATTGAATAAATAAGCACAGCATGCAAAACAGCTCCGTAGTTATCTCGAATGCTGAAAACAGCTCCGCAAAAAAGCCTGCTAGCCAACTTCTCCCTACTAACAGGCTCAACGTCTGGACTTCGTATAGTCCTAGGCCAATCATAAGAGCAAAAACTTCTGCCACAGAACTAGTGGTTTGAAGTCTGGCTCCACCATGGTGGCAATACCTACCTTTGGAAGCTCTATGTTCCCACAGTTGATGCCCTCCTGGGACTCAAGGTTCAACATCTGAAGTTCATAATGTCCTTGGCCAATCATCGAAGCGAAAACTTCTGCCATAGAACTAATAATCTGGAGTCTGGCTCCCTTATGGCAGCAGTACCTAACTTCAGAAGGTCTACGATCACCTCTTTAATGTCTCTTTTCCTCTTCACACATCATTTGTCTTTTTTTCTCGGATATGGAGCAGTCAGGGGAGATGCTTCTTGATCTCATTGCGGAAAAGACCTCTCCTGACGGTATTCAGGAAGGCAAAATGAGAAGTCCTCATTTGAAGTTCCTTCAATTTTGGTTTTAGTTTCGAAAAGCAAACAACAAAATCTCGCATGCACTCCCCAACCCCTCGCGCATAATGTTGATGGTTCTGGCAAGGAGTGAAGTAAACCACTTTAAGGTGACTCCCTTCAGTTTATAGGCATCGAAGACACAGTAGGAGATGTAGGACGTTACCCCAATGTCCGATGAACCTACAATAAGCTCCACTCAAGATGATAAACTATGTTGTGGGAGCCCAGTTGCTCCTATTGGTTTTGACTGGTTTGGCAACAAGAGACTAGATGGATCGTGCTTTGTGGTCATCTTTTTTTTTTTTACGAAAAGCGTCTTCGATAGTTGCCTTCTCAAATGAAGCCCAAAAGATGTTATTGGTGAAATTTATCCCTCCTAAACGAATAATAGATCTCTCGCTTAGAAGACGAGCGAACACAGGCTAAGCATGGGCTCGCTAACCAAACCGTCAAAGAGTGGTCAGCAAAGTCATGTCGAGAGAATGAGTGGAAAAAAGGAAGTGAGAAAACAGTAAAATAAAATGGAAATAAAGTTTTTCATGGAAAATCTCCCAACCAGGAAAAAATACAACACCCTTGGGCGACAATATAATGAGAAGAAAAAGGAGATTATTGAGTGGAGTTAATTGTTCTCTTTGAAATGTCCTTGGTAGGTGTGGAGTCATGCCTTTTAAAGTCTCCTTTAAGAAGAGTGGGAGCTCGAGTGAGTCTTCTTAGCTTCTAAGTATTAATTTCCTGGCCTTGAAGAACTTCTTTCTAGGAAGTTTCACCATCACCTAAGGATTCTTGAGCAATTGTCAACTAGGGAAGAGCCTTCTTATACGTGGTGCACGGCCAGTGTGCCTTCATCAAGCTATTTCTCTTGGACAGCCGAGTAGTGCATCTCTATCCTTTCTCTTTTGTAGGTTACTTGATAGCATCATCATCTAAGGTTTAGCCAAGATGGAAGCTTCAATGTAATACTCACAGCCAATGGATGTACTTTCATGGATTTAGGGGGCATAGAGGCGGCATCTTTATTAAGGCGTGCAATTTGTCAACATCATGATACTAGATGAAAGATCTTCACACAAAGGGAATTTGCAAAGATGTCACCTACTTATGATTGAGGCACGAGATAGGTCCTCAAGCTAACCTTGTTGTTGAGGTATGAGATAGATCCTCGAGCTAACCTCGAGGTTGGGGCACTAGATAGATCCTCAAGGTAACCTTGTGGTTGGGAAATGAGAGAGAGCATAGACTAGCCATTCACAGATTGGTTTTACTAATAGTGCATCTTTATACCGTCTCAAGTTATTTCCAGAAGATAACTACAAGAGATCATCGACAAAATTTTCAGTAAAGAAAATTAGATTATTCTATCTTTCGCATGTAAAAAGATAAAAAGAAAAACCAAAAAAACATGATAAAAAACTATAAAGAACGATCTTATATACTTAGAGCTAAATTAAGAATTGTTATTTGATAGAGTGCAATGAAAACAAAAGAGTAGTGTGAATGACCCCGCTTAGTGGGATAAAAGCTTGACTGCTGTTGTTGTTATAGCGATGGAAGGAATTCAAATGAGATTTGACTACTCACCGTTGACCATTTAGTCTCGTCTTGGCATGTCCTCTTTTTCACATGTAAGACCCATATTTCTCGGCCATTCTTCGTATCAACAATAACCATATCATCATGCAATAAGATTCCAGAAACAAAGAGTTGTAAAACCATTAAAGGGGCAACAAATCTGGAGAAACGCAGCAAACAAATTAAAAGAAATCAAGAATCATTCTTTTCCATCCCAACCAATGCTTGATAATAGCAGCACCTCAGGACAGCATATATGATCCTTGTGTTAGAGCTCCTGTCAAGAAAGAACAATTCTGCTGCGCAACAACAATGATGTTGTCTATAATGGATATGAATTAAATCTTACCTTGCCGCTGAATGAATTAATCATTGATAACTTATCCCTCAAGTTTTGATGACCAACAAGAAAACAATACAAAGACCTCTATACACCAACATGATCTTCCCATCCAGTTCCTCCCCGCGACGAAAATAACAATTAGCAATGTGCGACAAAATTCACAAGCTGGATGAAATTGCTCACATACCTTGTTGCGGTATAGTTCCCCGACTAGAAGTGAAGGCTGGACCTGACATGCGGCTGGATGGATACACTGGAACCACACCCAAATCGTAGGGCTTGATGCTGGCCCCGGCAGCCTGGCTGCCATCACCCTGAACTTTCCTGGCCTTTGACCTGTCCATCCTTGTTCGTCGAAAAACTTCTTGAATTTGCCGGTCATGATCCTTGAGCATTTGATCAACATATCCAGGGTGGCGTACTAGTGGTCCAGAGTAGTGAATTTTGTTTCCCTTTGGACCAAATCCTTGGTGCTGCAAAAAATTTTCATCGAGAAAATTATAATTAGGAGGTAGCTCACGGGCATCGGAACTTTATTAACAAGTATATCACTAAAACTATAAAAAATGAACCGAAAATGAAGCGTTCACTCATAAAAGTAATACAGTGGATACATTCATGAAGCAGAAAGATTTTAAAAACTAGGCATATCTTTCCGACTTTCAGGTGTATGAGAGCTGCATAAAGGCCAAGCTGTTCGTTTGACAAAGTTAGCTTAAAATAAGCCATCACACAGATGATCGTGGAAACTTCCCACGTGAAATGCTACAAATAATTAACTAATGCAGATGAACAATTTTTTTCTGGGAATTGATGCAGATGAAAGTTGAGAAAAAAAATAGAACAGAATTTAAAAGTGGATTTTTCCTTCTTCTATGTAGGCACTCCACATTTCTGTACAAGCAGGTGAGCCGATTGAAAAATAAGCTGCTGTCCCAGTGCATGATTAACACATGCTCATGCCTGGGATTCTAGATTCCCCCATTCCAGGCCCACTGTATTGCGAGAGTAGGAGAAGGGTAATCCAATATACAAAGTGCCCCCAATTTTTAATAAAAAAGCTGCATTTCCAGTACTCAAAAGGAGCAACATTTACTATTTTGCATCAAGGCTCGCCCTCCATGAGCTTCTAGATTAACTTGGCGATGAAGATCTGGTTGTCTATTCGTGTGATTTCAAATTGAAATACTTTAGAAGCAAGAAAGATAGGAAATAAATTTTAATGGAGAGAATTATTTAATTTATAAGATTCCCTTTGAACATTTAATTGTTTAGGCAAGATTTATTTCAGTTATTTCCTTTTGCTATTATGATATCTCTCCTTTTATCGTAGGGCCAAGAGCTCTATAAAAAGGCCATTTTGTGTCAAGTAGTTCTAATAAAATTATTCTCTTCAAATCTTTCTTTCCCTCCTTTCCCCCTTTTCTTCCTCTTCTTCTCTCCCTCTCTAATACTACATTACATAAGAAATTAATGAGCCAAGACAGCATAAGAACTAGATTGGGCATGAGCTTGGGGGTGCAGCCTGGCCCGGCTCGCAAAACATAGGGCTTGGGTAGCAATCACAATTGCCTAGAATTATTTTGACGTCCCGGCCCAGCCCTATCAATTTAGGGTCGAGCCTAGATAAGGATGTTGGGGGCCTCAGCCCAGTCCAGCCTACCCTTTTTTTTTATGAATCCCACAATTTGTGTCTTTAGCCATGGCCTGTAGCCCTCGATCTCCGTCTCTCCCCATGGCCGCAGAGGCGCCGCCAGAGCTCGACATAGTCGTCGCGGCGACTCTTGATCTCACCGTGGCCGCCGCAGGGCCGCCCGATCTCACCATGGCCATCGTAGTGCCACCTAAGCTCGTCAAGCTTGCCATAGCGGCCCGCCACTTGCAACCCAAGCTCACCTGATCTTGCCATGGCCGCCGCCCACGGCCCACCTCACCCTCCTCAATCCTCGCCTCCTCCTCGAGCTCACCATGGCTACTGCTTATGCCGCCCGAGCTCCTCGCCAAGGCTGCTCGCCTTCTGTTGCTTCAGGTAAGCCCGGCCCGACCCGATCTCGAGTCGAGCTTGGTCATAAAAATATAACCCGAATATACCTATAAGGTGCATTTTAACTGGTTTACATATTGATCTGACCCGAGCCTGATTACCCAGGTCTAATAAGAACTTATATATACTCTACAGATAAGTGAATCATTCAATTGGTTGGACATAAGTCCCTCATCATTATAGAACAAATTGTGTTGCGTTCTATCTAATATGCAAGCTTTCGAGTTATAGCCATATCTAATAAGAATTTCAGCTTAGGTTATTCCATGATACATGAAAAATCTAAAGGTTCAAGGAGCTTTCCAAAAACTTACTAGAGACTGGTCGAAGGAGCTATCCTTTTCATCTTCCTTTCGATTAGATCCTCCGAGGTATAGTTGGTCATGCTTTCTATCTGAGAGATCATTCCCAGACTCAGACAACCTGCCAGATAAAGCTGTAGTTTCTAATTGAGAGCCATTTCTTTCATTGCCATCTAAAACTGCATTCCGTCTGGCTGCAACTAAACCAGATAAAGCTGATAAATTGGCTGTAGACGATAATTTCAATGCATCATCATCGTTTTTTCTGGCCTTAGCCCATTGGCCTCGATTAACCAAAGGCCCCGAATGGGAAGACCTATGAGAATGGTGTCCATGAGAAACTTCAGGTACTTCAAGGACATGGGTTGGCCTTGGAGGTTCAATAGGAAAACCAGAAGCAGATTCCTCCTGATGTGGATTGAATTTCTCACTACGGCTCTTCGAATTAGCCTGTCCTTGCCATTTCTGCCATCAAATAATAAAAAAGTTTCAATCAACAGAGATTCAGCAATTATAATGATTCTCCAAAGTCATAATTTAAGGGGTCACAGAAACCTTGCAACTACAACATGACATATTCCATATGACTCATAGGGAAGCACATCATATGTACAATTGTTGAAGAGAATCAAGTACTAGCGAAGCCCCAAAATGATTTAGCTCATCAAGCTTTCAAAAAAATAATTTAGCTCATAATAAAATTAGACCCCCTCCAAGATTAAAATTATTGATTGAGGTAGTTATTGCTGGGTAGATTGATTGCAGATATTACCTTCATTGATGCGGATAACTCAGCATTGGCATCTGGTGCAGGAACAGCTCTTGATTCTCTTGGTACTCTCTTTTCTAGGCCCATTCTTTGTATCTTGCCTCCAGTAGCACCTTGCCTACAAAAGCATAGAAGTAATGTCAGCAGCAACCACTAAGGCAAGACGTCTCTCCACCTAAAATAGGACACATTCTCACTCACACTGAACAGGCAAACATCTTTGAAAGGAGCAAAATGTGATCCATAAATTTGCATATGGAGATACAAATATAAGGCCAAGAAGTTTTTCATTCATGAATCCTTCAAAGGACATAATCACACTGACAAACTAATCTGTTTCTGTAGGAAGCCTAAGTTCTAGCCTAAGTATATATATGACAACACTAGTAATGAACACAGATTGATCGGATGAAGGTTTTATCATGGCTAAGCAAGAAAAACATTTTGACGTCAACACATCACAAAGGAGCACAACATTCAGAGAAGTCCATTTCTTTTTCTTGGTTCAACATAAAGTATATATGGGCTTGCAGTAGCAAAGCTCAAGGTATATCTCAACCATAAATTTCTTCATCAGGATGCTCACGCTGTCCAGATTTATGTGTTAAGAAGGGAGAAACTAGAACAAGAGAAGTACATTTCTTCTTTCGATAATTTGGAGTACTAGAGATTCTTCTAAAATAAGTAAAAGGTAAGAAAGGGGAGGGGTGGTAAACTGAGGGTGAATGAATTTGGCAAGAACCCTAAGCATGTTTTGCTTGAACGAACTCCAAGCAAGAATAATGCAAAAAATGAACAAAAATAAATTCCCGGAAATTCACAAGCATTCCGCCATCCTTCCCATATCATACGTGAGCAATGATTTTAAGCATCTTTTTCTTCGTCAAATAAAACTAAATCACAATGTTGGGCAGTTAAGTGACAAAATATATATAAGATTATTATAGCTAAAATGCAAATGTTGAGATGGATGAATTGTCACAATAAAGTAAATCAAGTAAAAATGATTGTTTAAGGAGAGAGTGGATGTGGCATTTATTGAGAATAAGATAAGAAAAGAACGTTAAAGAAGGTTTAACCGTATCTATTGTGGATCATTAGAGACCTTGTGAAGAGGTAGACTAAAAATGACTTGGGATAAGGTTATAAAAGGCAACTTTGAATCACATATGCTCAAAAAAACTGTAGCCGACCACAAGTAATAGGGATTAAGGCTTTGTAATTGTTTTGTCCTGGTTGCTGTTGATTGTTGTTGTCACTTAGGCCCTGTTTGGTTGGAGGCCAGGTCATAGCCAAAATGGCCTCCAATGATTTCCAACTATTTTTATTTAAAAAATAATAATAAAAATTAAATATAATGTGTTAAAAATTATATAGATATAATATAAAGTGAATTTTTTATATTAAATTTATGTATTGAGAATTAAAAATAAAAATTTCTTTTAATAAAATAGTTGGAGGCCATTTTGGCCATAGTCATGGCCAAGATGGTCTCCAACCAAACAGGGCCTAAAACCAAAAGAGAAGATTATGGAAGAAGTGTTTGATAATAAGACCTTAGAATAATGAAACAACATAGCAATCAGCATATCATAAAGAAGATAGCTTGACAGAATAAACAATGACGATTGACAATAATGATATTTCAAGAATGGGGTTAAGTAAGCAAACCTTCTAGCTTCCTCATCTCGTACTTTCGCATCAAATTCTTTGCTCGGAGGATATCTAGGCAGGCTTGAAGGATCACAAGCAAGCGGCTTTGTCGTAAAGAACTAATAATGTAAACAGAAGATGTAGATTTTATTACATCAAATAGTGATGTAAATTAAAAAAAGGTTTGATAATTAAATTTTGTTAACATTGTTATCTGAAAGAAAACCTTTTCTGCTAGGGTGACAAGATCTTCTAGAAGTCCTAATTCAATAGTGTAAAGAACCACCATAAAAATGTTAAAAGAGACATTTCTCAAAGATTTTACTTGAGTAACGAACAAATGAATCATAACACACCCTTCATTTGAATTATAACAAGAAGAGAGGATATATAAGTTGAATAACAAGCAATCTTCAGATGGAAATCTGATTACAATGACAGAAGGATTTGATGTTCTCAAAGTTAAGTAACTCAGACTAACAGAAGAATATCCTAGTAGGATTATATTGAGATTCAATAATTCAAGTCAATTAAAATTAAAATAGAAGCATTCTCAAAAAAAAGAAAAAATTAAGGCATAAGCTAATCTCAAGAATTCCACAAATTAATGGAATTTTTTTGAAAGTCAATTAATGGAATTTTTCAGATATATAGTAGCATACCTCACTCTTCAAAGCAGAAGCAGCAGTTCCACGATCTTCTGGATCAATTGAGAGTAAAACTTCCATCAATGCTAAAGCTGGTGAAGGAAAGTCCTTAAATGTTTCCATGAAACACCGCCTATATGGTTGCTGTGGCTTGAAAATGGTAGCATGAGGCAGTTTGGATTTTCTCCAGTAATCTTCAGATGGAGAACCACATAGCTTGAAAATCTTGTGCAACTGCTCTACCTGTACATGCATTAAAAAAGATCGGAAGAAATTCAAATCAAGTTTGTTCCAATATGGCACCAATGAAAACACCCAAGTGTTATGACAGAAACCCAAGTGTTATGCATAACTCTAATTATATATATGTCATAGCTTAGATGGAGTGAACCATCGAGATTCATCTATTCCATATGATATCAGAGCCAAAGTTGCACTCTTCTCTTGTTCTCTCCTCTAATTGCGGTGCTGCAGTCCATCAACGCCGCCACCTTTTTCTAGGACTTATGCTCTCTCCGCCTTTCAATGCCAACAACACATCAATACTCTTGGCCCAAGCACCTGTCCGCTCTTCGCTGCCGCCAACACTTCTCATCATCATTGCTCTCGCCAATCCTCTCTTCACCAACTCTCTTAACTCGCTCATCACCGTCAGGCCTCTCTCCCAACACAGTCACCTTCTCTTCAACAAGGCCCTAGCTCCAATGCTAGGTCCCTCTACCTTATGTTGGTCTCCACTGTTGGTGTTCCCATTATTTCACAACACACAGAAAACCCAACTATTTTCGTCGCTCCTGTGTAGTAGTATTTTCGTAGCTCACTTGCATTTTCTACAGCCATGTATGGTACGCACTCTCCGCCCATTACAAATCTCTACCCTTTATAGCACCCTCATCCATGATTACCAACATCACTAGCTTATCTGTGAGATTACTCTCCTTTTTAAGAAGCTGCAACATTCCAGATCTGAAGGAGATCTGAGCCCATATTGTGTTTTCCCCTTCCTCCCCTCCCCAGCACACACAAAAAAACCTCTACTTGCTATAAAGGTCACTTCAATTCAATTGTCTTCATCCACTTCTTCGCAACCACTTCAATTACTTTTGGAGTTACTCCACCACCTCTCTCAGGATCTATGATGACCACGACAGTAAAATTAAATGAGAAGACCTATGTTGTGGGCTGCAACAACGAAAGTTTGGTTCATGCGTTAAGGGCAATGAGCACACTTGACCAAGAAGGCTTTAGATATGTCTGACAATGATAAAGAGACCTCGAAGAAATTTGATGCTCAACCTCTAGTCATACTTTGGCAAGCTATCAATCCATCTTTGATGGGTATCTTCTAATGCTTCTTCTCTTGCTATGAGACTTGAACACAAACTATGGATCTATATACAAAAACATTTCTTGAGCATATGAGGTGACTGGAAATTTATTTCAGCTCCTTCATACAAAAATGATCACTCATATAGGCTAATTCTAGGTGTTTGACAAAAATATCAGAGAACTTCTCCAAGTTATGCCTAATGTTCATATCATACAAGATCGCGTTGACAAATTACCATCATGTTCTATCATAATTCATTTGAACTGGTCAAGATAGATCTTAAGGGGGACCATTATACCCTTTATGTCTGATGCATATATGAGCATATTGCACACTTCCACAATATCCATCTTTGTTTTTGATTCTATTCCTGATCACTTAGCCTTTGCTATACAGACTACACCAAGAAGGGAAAGAGGGGGAGGCGGACCAAACTATGGAGGGCGTGTAAATGGACATGGCGGACATGGAGAATGTGAAGGAGGATGTAGTTGAGCTGGCCGTCCAAATGCACATTTAAAGAAAAGGTGCTATTTCTTATATGGATATCCTCTTAGGCATCTCATACACTACTAATGTCGTACAAACTAAACTGCTAATATAGGATAGGCTACTAAGCAGTCAACCTCTATTGCTAGATCTACCACAATAGTTCTTGTTAAGGAATACTCTAAGACCATTTTAATTGTCAGCTTCTAAGGAAGCTACCTTTCATTTAGTAACCTCCTTGACCTAGGAGAGCACATTCACAACATGCCCCTCTCACACTACTGGCCCTAGTCTTTGGATTCTTGACTCAAGTGCCTCTGAGTATATGTTTGATAACATCTCCCTTTCACTCCCTTCGAAAACCTGCTTATCCTTTCAAAAAGACTTCCCTATCATACAAATGTCACACATGAAGATGGATTTATATCATCAATAAAAGGCATCGGTAGTGTTGCACCTACTCCTTCATTGTCATTATCTTTAATCTTTTATTTGCTAAAGTAACCTTTGAGTTTAAGCTTTATTATCTGTTATTAAACCTATGAAATCCTTAAATTATTTTGTAATATTTACCTCTGATTTTATTTATATTCATCATTCATGGACTGGAAAGGTAACTGGCACAAGGCACGAGTCTCAAGTACCCTACCACCTGTTTATGATTCTATCTTCAACTCTTTTGACTAAAACTATTCCACGAAAAATTCACAATCATCTTAAACACCTTAATTTGCAAATTTACAAAAGATGGTTTCGAGTCTTTATAGTCATAATACTCTAAACTATCAATCTTCTCAACTAATGAAGTACTGTAAGATTATTTTTCGAAATCGAGTAAATAAGTGTGCTTGAAAACCATTTGTTTTACAATGCATTTGGGAAAACATTTTGGCAAAAAAAAAATTTTACAAAGCTGAGCTAAAACTTGCATTTGGCAAAACAGCATTTAAAGATATTTTAGACTCCTAGAGGAGAAAAACCCACAGATATAAAACTCTGACACATAACCCCACCAAAACAAATAGAAATACGAGTTTCATTCCCACAAAATCTTTGGAGGTTTACAAGGCGAAGAACTTTAGTTAGACTTAAGTAGATTACAAGAAGAAGAAAAAAGGGCTCAAAATTACAATCTGACGAACTTTCTTTCCTTTTTATGTTCCTTAATCTTTTGTGGATAGGAGCACTGGCTACCCTATTGCACAAGAAGCCCTTCGTCGAGCAAACTTCCTCAAGCCACTTCGCACCTATTGTCGAGAACACTCCAACAACTATAGTCCTACAATTACTCCAGTGGGTGAGCTGCAATAAAACCCTTTTCTTATGAATAGGAGAACTGAAGCGCTCCCTATTGCATATATATATATATATATATATATTAGGAGAATCAACATAGCATGGATACCTTCACTGCCAGCATATTTGCATAGTGCATGCCACCTTAATGTCCCTAGTTATAAGAAGGAATTATAGCTCCGTTATCCAATAGAACTCCCAAAATATCCTTGGACAATGGACATTTGTCACCATGGCATATGGCAATCTGTCCCGCAACAAAGGCTTTCAAAGTGTTGAAAATTTGCAATTCGCTAGGCAACCAAAGCCCAGGATAATCCCCACAATAATGCAAAGGACAATTAGGGACAAGAAATTACACGTTTGAACCAATTTTCTTTAATACTCGAGTAGGGACAACAGAAATCCCAGCATTATTTGGTTGGTAAATCAACAACATACATTGATCATTAGGAACTATATCTCTATTCGAGTAGGAACTATATCTCTATGCTACTCTGGTGGTAAATCAATAACATACGCGTTTGAACCAATTTTCTTTAAAATTCTAAAAGGACCAGCTCCGCGAGCTTGTAATGTCTTAACAGTTCCAGATCCAAATCGTACAACCGAGGTCTACCCAAGATGATGCTACTAATAATCAACATACAAGAAAATATAGTGCAAATCACAGAAGAAAGAAGAAGAAATAAGAGAACATAAATTTTACGTCAAAAACCCTAAATCCAGGAAAAATTCACTATTCTTCAAAGATCTCCAAAGAGAGTACAAGAACTCACAATCTTACTATCAAACCCTAGAATAGCCTACAATAATCAAAACACAATAGGACTAGACATACATAAGGTATTTATAGAGAAACCACAAAACATACTCGAACTCAGTTCAAGGTGAACTGATTTTCGCCACACCATCACATCCGTTTACCCCGAACAGGCTAGAATATTTCTTTGGACTTCCGACAAGGCGTTCCTCGCCTAATCAGACCATCCAATCCCCAAAGCAAACATGGCAATCCTCCTGTTGTAGCACTATTCCAAAGATCTCAACAAACATTATATGCTCCATATTTCATATCATGCCCCGATGTTCATGTTGTAAAAGATCTAAGCTCTACACTCCCATAATGAAGCATGTGCTTAATTTCTTGAGGTAATGTTTTTCTAAGAATTAAACGAGCAAGCAACTTTTTCAACATCAACAACGCATTCTCGAATTCTCAAACCCCTAGTTGATACTTCAACAATATCTTGTCAAAAAGACCCTCAGAAAGCCAAACTTCCTCCCTATCATTAGCTCAATACCAAGCCCATTATGATAACAGCAAACTACTATATACTATTTACTTCACAAGTGCAAGAAATTATTTGAAGGTTTTTTTTTTTGAAAATAAATTATTTGAAGGTTTCCTTGTATGCAAGAATGCTTAATCATGTGATACAGATACCATAATTTATAAACTAAATTAATTTCCAAGAATGCAACTAGAAATTAATATGATATCATGTGAAACTGAAAGACGTGAAAGTACTTAGACATGAACATATAGAAGAAATTTTATGTGCCAATATATTTCTGATGTTAAGAAGCTTTATACTGTGTTTGATACATCATCCAATGATAAAGGTACCTCTGTCCTTCCAGGCATTATAGGCTTGCCAGCATATAGTTCAGCAAGGATACAACCAGTGCTCCATAAATCAACAGTAACCCCATAAAAAGTAGCACCAAGTAAAAGCTCTGGAGGTCTGTACCACAGAGTGACTACACGACTTGTTAAGGGTTGGCACTGTTTGGGGTCGAAAAAACTTGCTAGACCAAAGTCTGCAATTTTCAGAATACCACTATTGTCAATTAAAAGGTTGGAGCCTTTTATATCACGATGCAGAACACCACGAGTGTGACAGTGGTCAAGCCCACACAGAAGTTGATGCATGTAACACTTCACCTGCCCAGATAAATTATGTAGTTAAATTTATTAGTTGCATGATAACCCATTTCATGTCTTCATTAAAACCAGGTAAGAAGCTGGAATAATCATTGGAGATGATGGGAGTAAAATGCCTAGATAAATTTCATGTTACCTGCGGTTCTGTAAATTTAATACCAGGAGAAGCAGCAAGTCCAGCAAGATCATGTTCCATGTACTCAAAAACAAGGTACAAACTACATGGCATACGTGACGTAACTAAGCCTTCTAGCTTTACTATATTTGGGTGATCAAGTCTTCGCAAAATATGAATCTCCCGTGCCATGAAGCGTACACTTTCAGGTTCCAGGTTATCAAACCGCACTTTCTTCAATGCGACAATTTTACCATTATCAAGGTCACGAGCCCGGTAAACATTACTATACGTTCCTTGACCTATCTGCAGAACAAAGAAGTCACTACAAAACTTCTTTCAGAAAAAATTGGAAGTTCTCTCAGCATGAAAAGCAGCACTGTAAGAAATTCAACTACTCCCCTTTGTAAGATCAAGAGGAATACACTTAAGCTGAAATGAACAGAATGCTCAGAAATATGCAATAAAGAAGGTTGCAAGCATCTAGATTCATTGAGATCCACCTAGATACAGGTCAGCTGTCAAAATAAAATATTAGCATTGTGCATGGTCTGTTATGAAGGAAAAAGTAATATATTTGGTGTGACATTCACTAATCAACAGCCAGGGAAAATTTGAAGAATAACGTTGTTAAGAACATTAGCTGAATCTTGAAAGTATACTAGGCATTCTAACTTCTACCACATCTCATATATAATTTCCTACAAACAGGAAAAAAAATGGATAGCTTACACAAACTAATCTAGGTGAAATCATAAGCCCAAATAGTAGATAAATCAGGGGGAAATAAAGAAAATGGAGGGGAAAAGAGTGACAAACAATCACCCTGCCTCACCAGAAAGCTTTAGGCATAACATTTATTTGCATTTTACAAAAATTCCTCATGTATGGTCTCAACATTCCGAGCTTAGTGATGGGCATGTTTATTAGGGGCATTCAATGTAAACCATTCTACAATATACAAACCAAAGCCGAATCCATCAGTTTTGCAAAATCCATGACAAACCAAAACTGATCTAATGATTAACCAGCTATCCGGTTAAAAAAAAAATTTTGAACCGGTTAACCATGACTCGGTTTTCAATCATAGTTTTGCTATTTAAAAATTTATTATTTAAACAATAATTATTTTATGAACAAATAATCTATAAAACCAACATATCATTAAACATTTTACATTATAAATGACAAAAAAATGCCCAAAATAATATTAAATATAAATATTGTCAAAACTTTTAATAAATAATTACATCCATACAAATAAACACATAAATTATAAAAGTTATACTAACTTTTGCATCAAATAGGAATGTTTACTATTAAATTCATAAATTAATAGATCCAAGGTATCATATCTTATTACAAAAGTTTCAAAAAACAAAGTTGCAAGAAGACAGTCGATTGCGACATAATATGTCTGACTAAGCGAGTAAATAGAAATGATAACACAAGTAGATTAGGGTTTTACACCATTATTGTTTACAAGCTTAGTATGATAATCTAAATGCATATTTAATAAAATATTCTAGCACGCATAGCACAATAATATAGATTGAGTAAATAGGTTTGATAACTAATGATTTTTAAAATTAATAGCCCAAAACGCATAATAGAAACTGAAACCAAACCGCAGGTTAAGTTTTTGCAAGTTCAGTTTTTCATTTTTTCCCTTTTTTTATCAATACTAATGTTTATGTTTTTCACCCCATTTTAGTGATTAAAAATTTGTATCTCTATGCATGCTCATGACTATGTTTGACCTCAATCTTTAAGGCTTTGGCTGAATCTCATCAATATTATCTAGTTACATTATAGTTTTCTATAAAGAGCCTAGTGTTTGTTGATAAGGGGAAAAAAAAGAAAGTAAAAATCATATCAACAACTTGCAACAACAACAACAACCAAGCCTTAATCCCACTAGGTGGGTTCGGCTATATAAATCCTTTGTTTCCATTGCGCTCTATCAGTTACAAATTCTTATCTGAGTTTAAGTAACTAAGATCACTCTTCACAATTTCATACCATATCTTCTTTGGTCTTCCTCTTCCTCTCTATACATAGGAAAGATCCAATAACTCAATTTTTCTAATTGAAGCTTCAATCGGTCTACAATTTATATGTCCAAACCATCTAAATTGACTTTCTCTAAGTTTATCTTTAAATGGTGTAACACCAACTTTCTTTCAGATATACTCATTTATCATTCTATCCTTTCGTGTATATCCACACATTCACCTTAGCATTCTTATTTTTACAACATTTATTTTATTTGTATATTTCTTCTTTGCAGGCCAGCATTCAGCACCATATATCATCGTTGATCTTACTACACTTTTATAAATTTATTCTTAAGTTTGGATGAAATTTTTCTATTACATAACACACCAAAAGCATTTCTCCATTTTACTCATCCTGCTTTAATCCTACTAATGGCGTCATTATTTACTTCACCATCATTTTGAATGACTGATCCAAGGTATCTAAAGTGCTCACTTTTCTTGACAATTTGATCACCAATTGTCACATCTCCAATATAAGTATTTCTTTCTTAACTAAATGTGCACTCCACATATTCAATTTTTGATCTACTGAGATGAAAACCTTTAGATTCTAAAGCATTCTTCCAAGGCTCAAGTTTCGCTTTAACTCTCTTTAGTTTTCTCAATTAGGACAATATCATCTGCGAAGAGCATACACCAAGGCACCTCATCTTGAATACGTCCAATCAAGATTTCTATAATCAAAACAAAAAGATACATACTTAAAGCCAAGCCTTCATGTGATCCAACTGTAATAGAAAAATTCTTAATCAAACCTCCTTGTGTCCGAACACAGGTAACAGTCCATTTATATATGTCTTTAATAACTTCAATATAAGCAGTGCAAATCCTTTTTTTTTCTAAAACTTTCCAAAGTACATCTCTTGAGACTTTATCATAAGCTTTTTCTAGATCAATAAAATCAAATATAGATTATTCTTTCTCTTTCTAAATTTTTTCATTAAACTTTTCAATAAATGAATAGCTTATATAGCAGATCTACTTGACATAAAATCAAACTGATTCTTTGATACCTTAGCATTATGACGCAACGCATGTTCGATTATCCTCTCCCAAAGTTTTAAAGTATGACTCATTAATTTAATTCCTCTATAATTTGCACATTTTGTACATCGTCTTTATTCTTGTAAATAAATATCAATATACTCTTTTTCCATTCATTTAGCATTTTTTAGCTTTTAAAATCATATTAAATAATTTAGTGAGCCAAAAAACTCCTTCATCTCCTAAGCAATTCCAAACATCTATTGGAATATTATCCAATCCTACTGCTTTTTTATACTTCATTTTCTTTAAAGTTTTTCAAACTTCAGCTTTGCTGATACGTCGGATGTAAGAGTAATTTTTACTTTCTTTTAAGGTGTTGATTTCAATAAGATCAATTGAATTTTCACAACCTCCATTGAAAAATTGTTGAAAGTAACTCATCCATCTATCTTTGATATCTCAACTTGTAGTTCCACTAAAATATATATTCAGCCAAAACATGTCAGAAATGATGTTGTGCACTTGTAAAGTTGAAATAGGGCCATCCTTTCTTGGCGTAAGCTATACAATGTCAATACTGTTTGATTACACATAGACCCACACTAAATTTCCAATGTCATTATATACCCAGCTCTCTGCCTAATTCAACTTCAAAGGTAATTTTCAAAAAACAAAACTTCATAGGTATAGAAATTTTTCAATTTCTAAGGCCCTGTTTGGCGCGAGGACCAAATCAGGACCAAAATAATACTAATTTTAAAAACAATAATAATAATAATAAATAAATTTTATTAATCATTCTACACAAATTTTAATATAAAAAAATATTATTTTACTTCAGATACTCAATAATTTTTAATAAAAATATATACTTTATTTCAAATTCTAGACCAAAATATTCGAATCGAACATTTTGATCTAGGATGTAAAATAAAGTTAATTTTTTTATTGAAAAATTATTGAGTATGTGAAGTAAAATAATATTTTTTTATATTAGAATTTGTGTAGAATGATTAAAAAAAATTATTTATTATTATTATTATTGTTTTTTAAATTAATATCATTTTGGTCCTGATTTAGTCCTCATGCTAAACAGGACCTTAATAAAATTATCAGAAATGGAATTCATTAATTATTTGTATGAGTCACTAAGCTGCAAGCCAACCTAACTTTGGATAAATAACAATTCCCATAAACAGTCCATTAGCAATGGTCGCTAAAAAGCTGACTTAACTAATATAAGTCATGTAGTCAAATGTATATATTTGCAAAGCAAAAAGCAGATCATTAATATATAAACAGGACATGAAGTTACGGAAAGCAAGATAGGCACTTGAGTTTTTTCTTCCTCAAGACGATGTTGGGGCTTACTTTGTCGAGCTTCTCAAATGAATCCGCGCGGCGAGGGACCCAGCCGCGTATCGCCTCCCCTGCCACGGCCGCAAGCCATGCCGGCCACCCGGCGGCGGTCTGCTCCCCTTCCACAGCCTTCGGAATGCTGCCGATCCCCCGCATCTCTTGATGCCTAGCGTATCCCTGCCTTTCCCTCCTCCTCTCAAAATCCTGGCCGTTCGCCTTGATCGGCCTGCCAGCTTGCTTCCTCTCCGCCCCCACCGGGTCCCCACGCCCGGCCACCAACTCCTCCCGCCTAGACGACGACACGGACGCCGATGCTGACAGCTTCGCCGGAGCATGTACCTGAGCCGAAGCAACCCCCGCCGCCGCCACCGCGGGCCGCGTCCTTGGGCTGTCCTTGCTATCCTCGATTGCAGAGGGCCTCCCACAGACACAGCCCATACCTTCTCAAAATCAACCAGCGGCCAGCGCCTAAACCGCCTTAGCTTAGCCTTCCAGAACGAAGCGACCCTCCACCTCGTCTTCCTCAGCGTCCATGAGGACGCATCCGGCAATAAGACTGAACGGCAACGGTGAATCCTCCGCCGATCCGAAAACCTCGAGAGACGAATCGACGCCGGGAACCTTAAACTGCTCCTAGGGTTCCGATCTCGCTCCTCCTCGTCCGCCTCACAGTTCCACCGCGCGAGGGATCTGGAGCTTCTTCTTCTTCTTCTTCAGCTAGAGCTAGGGCAGAGCGGCGAAGCAGTCGCACTTTCTCCCAGATGAATCACCCAACTGAAATCCTGAAAACAACAAACAATATTTATTTATTTATTTAAATATAAAATATCTAACAAACTCATTTTTATTAGGTATATATCAATCTGCAAGGTCCGTTTACAAAAATAGTAATTTTTATTGGACTGAAAAGCAAAATGACCAGAACTTCTATATCCTATTTGAAATATTTTTAAGTTATTGATACATAATTATAAATTATTCATCTTCATTTTCTAAACTATTATAAGTTAACATTACAACAATCTTACATATTTTTTTTTAATCTTAGGAGGTATTTTATTTTATATTATATTGATATCATGTAATATAATTACATAAAAATTTTGATTATTTGACTTATTGATACATTTAAATAATATTATAAAAAATATAAAATTATTGCTCTAAAATAATATCTAGATAAATATTTCTCTAATGGTAAAAAAAAATGTGAATATTATCTTTTAAATATAATAGTATTAAATTAAAAAATAATTTTAAATTAATATAAATATCTAAATTATATTATTATCTAAATACCATGAACTGTTAGATATTATTAAAACATTAGTAGAGGTACACTTAAGTAGGAGTGAGAATTTGGCTTGAAAAATGATAGCCACTCGATGTTTAATGACTTGATTTTTATTTTTAAAATATTAATAATATATTTAATTATTTATTGTAATTATTTATTACTTATACATAAGTATATATTAATTGTAATTAGAATATCTGTTAAGTAATCTTATAAGTATAATTAATCTAATTTAAAATCTTGACAAAGTTAATTTTAAAAAAAAATCAATTTTTAAAGGATTTGTGTTGACTCAATTAAGGCTCGAGTTAGCTCAAAATTAAAACAAACTAGTTTGAATTCGAATCGAATTGATATAAGCCTAGTTTGAGTTGTACCTAGCTTGACTCGAATTTGGATGAACATAGTTTTTTATTGATAACGGTACATTTTTTCTTGTAAAGGCAATATGAATAATACTACTACAGTTGGGTTTGAGTCATTACAATATGACTGATTGGGAGATATACTTATGGGTGAGAATGATCTGAGTTCGAGCCTAGCTAAGCACGGCTCAAACTCGGCTCATAACAATTTGATTTGAGTTTGAGCCGGCTTGTTTCTACTTCGAGTTGATTCGAGCCTTAATTGAGCTAACTCAAACTCTTCATGAAGTACAAGTTTTTCTTAAAAAATAACTTTGTTAGAATTTTAAATTAGATTAATTATGCCTGCTAAATTACATAATATATAACCTAACCACAAATAGCATATACTTTTATAAAAATAATAAATAATTGAATATATTATTAATATTTAAAAAAATAAAGATCGAGCAAATCTGATCCAATCCGACCTTGGCTTGTGACTTGATTCAATAATTTGAGCCGATTTCAATTCTAAGTTAAATATCGATCTAAACATCGAGCGAATATCGATCTTCGAGCCAAATTCTCACCCGATAATGTTAATCTCATCAATTTTAGAAGTTTGTGAAGAGCCGCTTATTACACGAGTGATTCTCTTTCTCTCAAGATGTCACCCGATAATTATTTTATATCCTTATCGATATCATTTAAATCGATAAATTTAATATAATTGCCAACAACTCAACTATATTCAAAGTCAACACAGCTCTTGATATCAAAAGTTTCGTTTTAATCCAATGAATTATTCAGTCAATTAAATTTAATATATATTAAATAATTTAGTAGATTAAATTTAAAAAAAAATTTAAGATATTTTTAATCATTTTTTAAGCTTCACAGTAGATAAATTGGAGATGACTTAATAATTTAAAAAATTAAATATTATGAATAATGAGAAACATAATTAGAAATTGAATTTGTAAGCTGATTAGTCAATAATTTGGATAACTATCATGCTACGTTGAATTAATCTTGGAAGACTATTTTATTAATGGAAAATTAATATAAAGTCGTTTATGACGTGGATCAAAATTTAAAACAATGACATATGCATTATGGTTAAATTACATTCGGGTCCTTGAGTTTAAGGCTAATAACACACGAGTCCAAATTTTTAAAATTATAATATCGTGAATTTTTTTATTATTAAAAAATTTTAAATTTATTATTTTACTCATACTCCTTTCTCTCTCCTCCTGATCCTCGCTCACGCTGAAGGCGCACGTCCGCTGGTGGCCGCTGGACCCGTCGGCGGCCGCACGGCCTCGCATGTTCACGGGATCGGGAGGAGAGAAAGGGGGAGGGGTATAATGATAATTTTAAAAAAATTAATAATAAAAAATTAAAAAGGACCCATTTGATATTTATTAAAACTCAGAGACCCTGATGTTAAATATGGATCTGTGCATTATTAAGCTTTGAACTCAAGAACTTGGGTGTAATTTATCCTTATATTTTTTAATACATTTTTGTGTATATATATATATATATTTATTTTATTTTTTTTTATTGAACATTTTTCTATAGTATTGACCAGTAATTGTAATTAAAAATCAAAATTTCGTTCCATAAACACTCAACTTCGAATTGAAGTATACTTATCTATCCAATTGTCCTTGTCTGGTGGTGATATAGAAATTTAAATAAATAAACATATAATTATTTTATTATTATTATAATTATTGTTGTCATTATTATAATAAAATTTTAAAAAACGAATTATTATAATGTTCTTTTTAAAAATCAACTAAAATTTAATATAATGAAATAAAATTAATTAATTTTATGCTTTTTCACAATTTTGGAGTATTAATTAAGTCAGATTCCTTAATTTTGATTTAATCTCAGCAAAATATAGAAATACATTAGCATTCGAAAATATTTTGATTTTAAAATATTGTAAATCAGCTATGTTTTTAGGATGATGATTGTGATATATAGTTTTATATGACCAAAAAAAGGTTACATAATTATTGTAAATATAATAAAATTAATTTTATCAAATTATTATGTTAGTCAATAATAATTTCTATATATATATATATTTTTATTTTTTTTATTTAATCACAACACAATTTAACTGTTCAACAAATTATTAGCTTATTAACTATGAAATTATATTTTGTTAACTGAATAAATTATACTTTTAAATGACAATAATTGTGATGATTATAATAATACTTTTGATAAAACAATTAGTAACCAAATAAATAATATTTTATCAATATTTACAATGCTGTATTTCATAAATACCTTTAGTAGTTTGAGTTTTTAATTTAATTACATAATAATAATAATAATAATTTATTAATCTTTTTTAAATTAATTACTGTTTTTGAAAAGAAATAAACTATTATATAGATATAACAGTTAATATAAAAGAAGAGTATTTCGAATTTTTTTTTAAGCGTGTAATGAGAAATAAAATTAATTAATTATATTAAAATTTATTTAAAATATAAAATAAATTTAATTAATATTTTAAAATTTACATAGAATATAAAATAAAATAATGTTTTAATTAATATAAATAAAAGTAAATTTTTATTTTTAAATTTAAAAAATTGTCCTGGGCTTTTTAGCATGATTCTAAATGGATCCATAGTGGCTACAATAATGTACAGTTCCTCCTAATTATAAACAAAAATTAAAAAAAAGTTGTAGTCCCATCTATTCTATTTATAATACACTAACTAAATCTTTATTTAATCACTAAATATTCAATGTTATCAAAATGTGTTGCAAGTGATCAGATCGTTAACCTATATCGATGATTTAGTATCCGAGTCTTACTCATTAATCTATACTTAATGACAAAAATTAATGTTTTTAACATCTGAGTCTTACTTTGTATGTCTTACTAAAATTTTAGTTTTTAGTCAATTTAAAGATTTCAACTTCTTGTCGAACATCTTGAGAATTTCACCTTTAATATATGTTACTACTGCATTTCAGATGATTTTCTTTTTGGCTGGCCAGTTGTTATGATAGTACTCACAAAGTGGGCAAACAATTAATTGATTATCAAGCTCACAATGTCGACTTTCAGTTACTTGTATGTGATGCTCCTAATTATTTTGCTCCTAATGCTATTTCATTTCACTTATGTACAACACTTTTATAATAAAAAGTCAACTTATAGGTGACCTAATACCTTATTTTTCTATCTTTTATCTAGTCAGCTTAGCTGTTTAAAATGATGCTATTGCTTTATCATTATTTTGCATGCAAGAAAGTCATATTTTTTTTAGTTTGTTATTATAATTCAAAATAGTTGAATGCACGCCTACAAAGAGGAAACATACAAATAAAATAAATATTGTATAAATGAGGATGTTAAGGTGAATATGTGGATATACACGAAAAAATATAATTAGAAATGAGTATATCCAAAAGAAAGTTGGTATCACATTAATTGAGGATAAATTTAGAGAAAGTCGGCTTATGAGGTTTGGACATATAAATCATAGGCAGATTGAAGCTCCAATTAAAAAAATTGAGTTATTAGATTTTGCCCATATACAAAGAGAAAGAGGAAGACCAAAAAAATATAGCAAGAAACTATAAGAAGTTATCTTAATTACTTAGACTTAGATAAGAATTTGGTAATTGGTAGAACGCAATAAAAATAAAGTATTTTTGTAGCTGATCCCATCTAATGGGATTAAGGCTTGATTGTTATTATTGTATTATTATAATTCAAAATAGTTATTATTTAAAACAGTTTGATAAATAGTAATGTGATTAATATTTTTATTGATCAAATTTTTGTCATTAAATCTTTTTCTTTTAGTAGAATTGACAGTAATTCAGTAAAAGGTTAACCTAATTAATTGCAAACTTCGCGAATAAAATTAAATAAAACAATAAATTCAAAAGAGATCTTTCTCAATGCCTTCATAAAGAATAAAAATAAATAAAGCTCGAAAAGAAAATGAAAGAAACGTAATAATTTTTTTATAATAAAAAATGTAATGAATTATAATTAAAAAAACTAAAGATATAAAATAAAGAAATTATAGACTACTAAATAAGTTAGGTGAAGTAATATTCTTTCAAAATGACTAAAAAATATTAGACATAATTAAGTAAATATGTACTCCTTCTTGGGGAAATTGTGATATATGGATTAAAATCAACAAAAAAAATTAAGATGCATTCCCCTTATCTTTCTCTTTTGATGTCCTACATATGATCTATTTTTTAATATACATATTATAATTTTGTAATACTAGCCACCATACTTAATACGTTTATTCAATTAGACATTAAGGTCTTATTTGGTTAGGGTTAAATTTTGGATAAGAGAAAAAAATATTTTATTTTATAAATTTTGAATCGAGTAATTTGATATAAGATGTGAAATAAAATTAATATTTTTATTAAAAATTATTGAGAATATAAGTAAAATAATATTTTTTTATATTAAAATTTGTGAAGAAATAATTAAAAAAATTTATTTATTATTATTATTTTTTTTAAACTAGTACCATTTTGGTCCTCGCGTTAAACAGGGCCCAAGTTTCTTTGCATGTGTTCAAAAAACCTTGGCCCATTAAAATAAGCTTGGCCCAACTTCTGTTATGAAGTGTGCATTGAACTATCTGAAAAGGCCCACGAAAAGATTCGGCCCAATTAATACGGCCCACTTTAGCTCGAATTTGTAACACAAAAGAGGGGGTATTACTTAAAAGTAATAATTGATGGGGAGGTTTTCGAGATGTACATCAAAAACATATTAAACCATTAATTGTTTTTTTAAAATTTTTGAAGAACATGTCTTGGTATTTTTTATAGATTTTTTAGGTACTTATAATTATTTACAAACATATTATTAACGATATGCATAAATAAAATATTTTAAATATTTTTGTAAATATATATTTATCATTCTTTTGAAAGTAACATAAAAGAATTAGAAATTTAATATGTAATCGAAGAATAATGAAGAATTATATATGTAAATGCCATTACTTGTTTTGTTGGAAGAACAACTAAATAAAAATAAAACTATAATTTCAATGGAACTAAATCAAATTAATATAATTTCATTTGGTCAATTTAGTTTTAAATTTATAATTTTTTATAGCATAATTTTATTTTTCCTATTTAGTTTATTTGAGTCCCAAAAAGCTATGTTAGCTATTTGCCCTTTCGTACATTTATTAAGATACAGGGAAAGAAACTGGGCTCTATTTGACAATTGGTTAAAAAAATTTGATTATTTTAGCTATAGCTAAAATCTTAAATTTATTTTTAAAAGAACTTTAAAAATTATTTTATATCTCATTCTACACAAATTCTAGCATTAAATAATTATTTTATTTCACATCCAACAAAATTTTTAACATAACTAACCTACTTTATTTCATTTCACGTCATACATATTTTTTTAAAAATTTTAACAATAATTTTTCAAACTATTTTTTTTCCACCAACTAAACAGAGCCCAATCTTTTAAAGCAAAAAATGACACATTTTTGCTCCATTAACTATTAATCTATTTATACCACCAAAAAAATATTAATCTATTTATATTAATATTTAAAAAATTAAATCTGTAAAATAGCAATATAAGAATATCAAATTAACAAGATTAATTTTATGCTATTATATGTATTTTTTATACAGGGAAAAATATTATTAAAAATTGAAATTTCGACTAGTATTATCTTCGATTTTAGTTTACTATTTTGGACTGGCTGAACTTTCACCATAAATCCCAGGTCCCCATTATTTAAAAAAAAAAATATTTTTACAAATTTATAAATAATTTATAAGATTATGATCATATAAATAAGATATTATCATGTGGTGAAATATGAACATTGCCACCTCGATTTTGACGCCCGGCCATCCCGGAGGACGCGAGGAGCCATTGGATTGTCGCTACTCATGGGCCCAGTGGGCCTTGCGTGGGCCCATTATGGGCTAAGGTTGTGGTCCAGCGCCGTTTACGGCCCAATAAGGCCTCGTTTGGTTGGAGCTACTTTTTTTGTCCAACACAAATTTCAACTATAAAAATCAACTTTATTTCACATTTAATGCAAATACGAATATTAGAATTTAAAGTATTTCATATTTTACACACTTTCTAATATTAAAATAAATTTTTTTCTCATTAAACTTAAAAAATAAAATATTTTTTTTCTCTTGTTCAAAAAAAAAGCTCGAACCAAACGAGGCCTAAGTGTCGCCTTGTGCGGCCCAAGAATTCTTGTCTTTAATACCCTCCTCGCACCTAACCAATTGCGACTCTTTTACTCGCAGTTATTCCCACGTAACAAACGTTTAGCTATTTTTTGTTTTTCAGTAATTAAATTATTACTGTTTTATTAGGGAAATTGTTTACATTGGTCCCATTTTTTTTATTTTAAATTAGCATTTCAATGTCAAATTTTCGTTCACAAATATGATCACTCTAACACAAGTTTAATTACAAATTGAAATAAATGTTTACACAATATAAATAAAACTTTAATTTTATTTTCACATCTTTAATTCCATTTATTTGTTAAGATAGAAGATGGAACATCTATAATTTTGATCAAAAATTGAAGATTATTGAAAAACAAATTGAATTTTGAATTAAATCGAGATCAACCTGATCCCAACAAATCGACTAACCATTTGTTTTATTACTTCAGATTTTAATCAATCCAATCTGAAGTAAACGTAAGATTGGACCCATTAAAAAAAAATCATAAACACTAACAATAAATATTATTAACCATATAAATGATTGGGATCATTTTATTATCTTCTAATTGTTACACTAAGATGGATGTTTATAAGCTAAAATATCTAAATGAATGTGTACATTAATTTTTAAAGATCGAAGCTTAATAGAAAGTCAGATCTAAAGATTGAAGCTTAATAGAAAGTCAGATCGAGTATCAATCGATATCCAACGAGCCAAGGATAGCGCGGATCGAATGCTCTCCCTTGTCCCAACCTCAAATTAGCTCGAGACTGAATCATTAACAGCCCTAACTACAATCATCGTATTTGATGAAAAAGTGAATGAAAACACGAGGAATATGCTTAATTTTGTAAAAATTAAGGATTGGATATTTAAATTTTATTTAATATAACTAAAATAGAGAAATGAGGGTATTTTTGTAATTTTCTCAGTTATTACATCACAGGAAGACCCATCATTAATTAGACAGCTCACTCATCACATTGCTATCTCACCACATCAGCATTTAATTTTAAATCCCAAACACCTAAAAGCATGTTAAGCTTATTTGTAGGTAGCTTTTTGTAATATTTTAATATAAATGAATAAAATATTTTGAAGGCTTATTTACAATTTGAGCCCTCAAGGGGAGCAATAATATTGCTCATAAAAAAAATTATTTTAGATTAGTCAACCAATATTCATTTTTACTATGTTAATCAGTTCATTATGGAATCAAGATAGTGTAGTCAAAATGATTTAGTAGGAGAAAGAAATTTAAGCTGAAAATTATTATTATAATTATTATTAGGGAAATTTATATCTTTACTACCAAAAATTTTTTTTTTACAAGTGATACTTTATGAGTTAAGTATTTACATGTAGCATCTCTTAAATTTAATATTTATATGTGTACCCAAATAAAAATTAGAGTGGGGTGCTGCCTATAAATTCAAAATAGCAAGTACTTTTTGTAAATATTAAACTCAGGAGTGTCTTTTATAAATATTTAATTTAAAGAATCTGCTGTAAAAAAGAGTTTTTAGGGGTGAAAAATATAAATTTTTCTCATTATTATTGTTATTTGCAACTACTAATTATTGTGTATATATTTCAAAAATATATTAAAAACATGCAAATAACTTTTAAATTTAAATAAATATTTATGTACTTAAATATAAATAAGAAAATTAATTATACAAAAATAAATGGATTTTTACATACAGGACATAAAATTTACACGAAATTATGCATTTCACCATCAATTCATAAATATTACCAATATTACACCATATTCATTTAAATTTTACGCATTTCATATATTTCACACCATATTCTTTGATGGTGAACTTTACATTTCTAAATTGGCCTTGATCTTAACTATATTATTAATTTATTAATCAAATACTATAAATAAATTAATTTATATAAATAATAATTTAAA
>JAEMOT010003730.1:22892-38031 GCA_019297695.1 Apostasia ramifera | reverse complement strand
ATTTATTTATCCTATTTAAATTTTTCAATTAGGGTGCCGAATTTAAATCCACATGACTATAATTTTTAATTGAAGTAAGAAAATTGATGTATTTATAGTAAAAAATAAAAATATATATTAGAATTTAAATATTAATAAATTTATGCATTTTAATTTATATATAATATTATAAAGTATATGAAATATGTGAAATATATGAAATACGTAAAATTTAAATGAATATGGTGTAATAGTGGTAATATTTATGAATTGATAGTGAAATATGTAATTTCGTGTAAATTTTATGTTCTGTATGTAAAAATCCTAAAAATAAAATACATATAAAAAAATATATCAATAGAATATATATATTATTTGTCAATAATATACATATAACTAAAAATAGGCTAATTTAGTCAAAAAGCATCCAATGCCTAAAAAAGGATGATAATNCATATTCTTTGATGGTGAACTTTACATTTCTAAATTGGCCTTGATCTTAACTATATTATTAATTTATTAATCNTAGAATATTTCAACCATATTTTACCCAAAAAAAAAAAAAAAAAAAAAATCTTCGTACGACAGCACTTTTCTATGTATACACCACAATATTAAATAAAGTTATTGGTTTTATTTCAATTTCGAGGTGCATACAAACTAAAATAATAATTAATTAAATTTATATCACTCATATATATTGTGAATAAAAAGCATATTTATTCGAACAATAATTTTAAGAAATAATTAACTACATATCACACAATTTAATTTTATTTATATCTTATCCATCCATTTTTAGTTAATTACACTATGCACACTCAAAATATTATAAAATCTTACATACGCACATTTTAATTTATTTTTATTATAATGAGTAATCATAATTTTTCAATAAATTAACTATAGTTAAATTACAAAAAATCTGAGCCGTTCATGATATTATTTTAATGATATTTATATATATTTTGAATGAAAATCCTAAAACCTTAATGTTCCACGACAAAGGAAGGAGACATCCGCGATGTGAATTGATTTTAGGACAAATCAGCGCTTTAGTGTGGTATTGAGAAAGAAAAAATATATATCATTAAAAGTAAAAATATAATTTTAATGATTTACTAATAAAATATTTTTTTTTCAAATAGATTTTGATTAAATTTTAACTCAAATGTGTATGTAAGATTTTGTAATGTTTTGAGTGTGCATAGCGTAATTAACTAAGAATGGATGGGTAAGATATAAATAAAACTAAATTGTGTGGTATGTACGTAATTATCCCTAAATTTAATTATATATGTTAAAGTTCTTTTATGGTATACACGTTAAAGTTCACATCTGCAAATAAATGCTCGATAGTAATAAAATACGATTTTTAATATAAAAAAAATAGAACACAAATTTTAAAGTGTCACATTATTAATTTTTAAAGTTGATATTTTTATTGAAAATTATTGAGCATGTGCTGTAAACTAATAACTTTTTTATATTAAAATTTGTGTAAAATAATTAAAAAAATTTATTTATTATTTTTATTATTATTTATTAAACTACTACCATTTTGATCCCAATTTTGATCATCGCGCCAATTTATTGATTAGTTATTAAAACTCTGCATATGCTTGTAAATCTCCTAGATTTAAAAGCGTTAGAAGTACATCTCAGTATCATGTTAAAAGATAAATTGAGTAGAGCTGCTTTTTTTACTTTCGGTCATCTGAATGTTCACCCGTCCAATAAGTGCCTGCCACGTCAGCACTGAGCGGGCCCTATTGCTGATATAACGAGTGCTAATTAAAGAATGCGAAAATTTGTCAATCGAGTGATGCAAGCTCAAATTAACATGACTAAAAGTGTTTTGAGGTAGGATGGGAGGAGTCCATTCTACCTAAAAATGGCATTTCATCACTGGCAAATATGGAAATTGGCAGATTCAGGAGGCTCTTGCACCCTCTGGACCATCTTCTAATTGCATGACTAAATGATTGAGAGGATAGAGAAAAGAGATCTAGAGAGAGAAAAAGACGAGGGAGAGAGTTAGTCGTAACACTGTTGACTCGACTTGAACATCGAAGGTCGATCGAAAATCAAATCGAATTTCAGATTAAATCTAAATGAACTCGATTTAGATGACCTAACATCGAGCTTTTTTTATGACTTGATATTTTTATCAATCTAATCTTAAACTGACGTAGAATTAGATCAAGGCAACTCAAAATCAGATCTAAAAGAATAAGAAATTATATTTATATATATATATATATATATATATAATTTATTTGATTTTTATTCAAACTTTAATCATTAAATCAAATTTGGCGATCATTATTTAAATTCAATGAATGCATTAAAAATAAAGGAGATTTATATCTGTCATATTTATTATTTTCAAACGACACCCATAAAATTCATTATTTTCAAGCAGCACCCCTGTCTAACTTCAAAAGCGGGTGTCGCCTAAAAATAATGAGTATTTGCGGATGATTGATGTAAATTTCACTAAAAATAAATGGAAAATCTGATTTAGGTTAAATTGATAATAAATAAATTATGCTAATTAAGCTTGAATTATAATGGAATTAAACTATTATTATTTATATTTTAGATGGGATTAAGATTAAATTGAAAAAAATTAATTAAATCATGGGAGGGAGGAGGTTAGATTTGGTCGAAATCAAAATCATTTAACTGCCCTATCGAGTGGGTCCAGGCTTTTCATGGAGTTATTTGGAAATAATGCAAACCTTGGTCGGTTAAGCGTCGCTGTGCGTCTTCTTCTTCCTCCCTACAAAAAACCCTGCTTCTCCGTAGCCCCTCTGCACGACCTCTCTTGCCCTCGCTTCTACATTGCCCTCTCTCTTTCTCTCTCTCTCTCTGTCTCCACGAAAAGCTTGAAGCTTCCACCTAAAGAGCAAATCATGGCGTATTATAATAATTAGTCTTTTCTCTTCCATCCACTCTCTCTGTCCTTCTCACCTTCTCATAATTTCTGGAAGCAGAGCTGGGGTTTTGCTTACTTTGATCTTCATTGCTGAATCTTCCAGTGTTTTTCTGAAAGAAAACGGAATCACGGAGAGGAGGGCGGAATGGGTTTTCTCGGGTCAGCCGGGAAGAGTCGCTCAGGTGATCAAAATCGCAGTTTTTTGAGGTTTCATGGCGGATCACCGGAGCTTCTCTGAGAAGGGGAGCAGCAGCAGCAGCGGCAGCGCGGTCTCAATGTCTCCCACTTCTTCATCGCCAGCATCGTCGACCTACAAGCTGACGCCGCCGGAACCAAGCCTTACGCCTGATCCGATGACCAGTCATGCCGGTGGCGCCGGAGGCGGCGGGTCGATGAAACGGTCGCGGGATGGAAGCAAGAATCCGGCGTACCGCGGAGTGCGGATGCGGGCATGGGGGAAATGGGTGTCGGAGATCCGGGAGCCGAGGAAGAAGTCGCGCATTTGGCTCGGGACTTTCCCGACGCCGGAGATGGCGGCGCGAGCACACGACGTGGCGTCCCTGAGCATCAAGGGGAGCGCCGCCATTCTCAATTTCCCTGATCTCGTCGCATCTCTTCCTCGCCCGGCCACTCTGTCCCCGCGCGACGTCCAGGCCGCCGCCGCCAAAGCGGCGGCGATGGAGCCGATGGCGCCGACTGCGCCTTCGGCGCCTTCCCTCGCTGAGACACCAAAATCGCCCGACAGCCTGGGGGAGATCGTGGAGCTTCCGCGGCTTGGCGGCAGCTTTCTAGACGCCGCCGGCGAGTTCATCTACCGCGAGACCTTCGATTCATGGCCCTTCACAGAAGACTGTGATCTCTTCTCCGATCCACTCTCGCCGCCGAATCACTTTGAAGCTATCCTGTGGGACTGCTGAGCATCGCACTGTCTTCTCCTCTGATCTTCTTCCATCTCCCTCATGACCCTTCTCTTTTTCATAGGGGTCGCCTTCTCTCCTTCTTCTTCTTCTCCTCCTCCTCCTCCTTCTGGTGCTGCTGCTGCTGCTGCTGCTGCTTCAATTTTCAAAGCAAGAGTGTGGGGAGGGAGAACTGAGAAGTGATCCGATAGAAGAATATATGGTTGTGTGAAATGAAAACTGTGAATCCAATGCTGTGAATAGATAGTTTTTAATTCGAATTAGTGGCGCAAAATTCCTTCTTTTTTTTCCATAAAAAAAAATTCCCTCTTTTTAATATATATTAACTCATATATATGTTTTTTCCTCATATGATTTATATAAAATTCATCTGCTTAGATTTCATCATATACACAGATCAATAAATTCATATACTTTAAATGAAGTTAGATTGTACAATTTGGGCGTAAAAGTATTTAAAAATTAATTTAGCATTTATACAAGAAATTAATAAAAAAAAATTATTAAAAAATTTGAATATTATTAACATAGAAAAACCTGATTAAATATGACAAGCCTAAATAACTACTAGCTAGGGCATTTAGATACACTGTATATAATTCCAAATAATTATAAAACAAATTAATACAAATCTGATTAAATTTTAAAATTTAAGAGCTAAACTCTGAATCTTAAATCATAAGCCTTAAAAGATAAAATTTTAAATTAAATCTAATAATACGAAAAACTTTAATTATGATATAATGAATCATGTACAGTAAAGAAAGAACTATTTGAAGATTTTTATTGAGAATTTTATTAATTAATGTTTTGAAAATTAATGTGAAATTTATAATATTTTTTTTTAATTGTGTGCCCTATCAATAATGTCCAAATATTGAGCATTTATGAGCACACCTGATCGATAACTTCCCTTCAACAAGAATGACTAATTTCAGTCTACTAGATGAGAAAATCTATAGCTCCTTCAAAGGCCAAAAGATAGAAAAAAAAAATCCAAAACCACATTATATTCTTTGAATTAATTTTTAAAAAATATTTTTATGTAATAAATATATATATATATATATATATATTAAATTTATGTAAATCTCCATGTAAAAACTTCTATTAAAGAGAAATTTATAATTTACTTTCAAGCAATTAAGAACACGTGCGATTTATAGACAAGGCCTTCAAAATATTATAATATTATCTAAAAAATACTAATAATATTTCGTTCTAAGAAATTGTTTAATTAGTAAGAAATTTAAAGTATTTTTTGTTTAATTTTAAGGTAGTATTTTTTTGATAATGAATTTTAATGTAATTGACTAAAAAATAAAGAGCCGTTTTAAATAAAAAGATTCTAGAAACTTTAAAAATAATTAAAGTTTTTAATTTTAAAAAACTACATTCATTATTTTTGCATTATTATATTTACATATTAACTATTATATTAAAAAAAAATTTCATTACGCAATTTTTTAAATCTTAAATATGTCTTAAACTCCACTCAAATTAATATCCATTAAAAATAAAAAAAATATAAATGAAATATTCCGTATGTAAGCTAGCTATCGTCGGCCCAATGTCATCCCTCAAGCGCTCTATCGGCCATCGCCAAAAGCCATATACCATTATCACTGTGACACTTAATTTAATTTAATTATAATTTAACTAGAAATATACGTAAATTCAAACATAGTTAGGTTATAATTAATTTGGTCAGACTCTAACCCTTATATAACTATAAATTAATGTACTTTTTTGAATTTTTACGCTGTGCCTATGGCTGATCAACATATTTTAAACTCAAAACTTGTTCGCATATTCTTTTATTAGAGTTTGACTTAAATTTTTTAAAATTTAAATTGAATTTATTCAAAATAAAATAAATCAAACTCATCATTAATTATATATATTATAATAATATATATTTAAATTTTTCTAATATATTTAAAATATTCTATATTTATAGTTGTATTATATATATAGAGTATATATATATATATATATGCATATTACATATAAATTTAGTAAAATAAATAAATTTAACATATATTATATGTGAGATGTATATTTAAATTAAAAAATGATGATTAAAAATTATACTGAGCTCAATTTAACTTAAAAGTTAACTCTAAATCAAATAAATTTTAATTGATTTAGTTCAAACTCAACCTGAATTCAAAAAAATCAAGTTTGAGAGTCTAACTTGCTCGAATATGACCCGTTATCGACCTTAATTGATCCCAAAAAAATAAAATTCAACAGCCATTTTGTTTATTACTAAAGAGCAAATATTATGAGTCCGTCAAGCTGTTCATTGATATGATTTTGTCTTCTAATTATATATCAAACAATGATTGAAACAATTATATATACAGATGTTCGTTCTATGGTGTCCCTTTACTCAAATTTAAATCGACATAAAATTCAATAATAACGATATGCATAGTGGAGGTGAACGGTACACACCCCGAATTCAAATTTACACGTTTAAATAAAAATAATTCTTCAAGTTTTTTACGACAAATTAAATTTAGTATATTACAAATTAGTCTTCACAATACGAGATCTTATTGGGTTTGGGCTGAGCGTCGGTGCTCATCCACTAATCACCACGTGTGAAATACTGGTGGGCTCAAACGGTGCTCGGCCCGAACCCAAGAAAATGTTTAGTGGTACTAGACCTGGGCATCATTCGGGCTCGGGTCGGGTCAACTCGGGCCGGGTCACCCATTGAGTATGTTAAATCACACCCATACATATACATTCGAGTCAATTTACGTGACCAAGCCCAACATGGCCTCGGGCAGGGTCGGGCTGGGTCGACCCGAATGGTAAACTCTTCTCAAAGTAAAAAAATTATTATGCTTTTCTTTATAACAAGCTTTAACTCCAAAAATCCTAAATATCAATATTACTATATAATTTGAATTTTAAAATAATATAAACATTTAAGCTCCATATAAAATACCATATAAAAATTTAGCTTTTGTAATTTTATTACAACTCTACAACATAAAATCATAATTATAAAATTATAAGTTAGCTTTAGTGTCAGGCCGAGTCGGATCGGGGCCCCGATGATCATGCCCAAGCCCGATCATGAAAATGATCGGGTCGGGCTGGGCCGGGTTAAAAGAATAATATGAAAATTTTATCACAATCCAAGCCCTAAATTTTTCGGGTCGGGTCGGATCGGGTCGGGCGGTCCCCAGGCCCGTGCCCAGGTCTAAGTGGTACACACTTGTACGGGGCTGAGATGTAATATTATGATTATCTATGACTAACCTGCAAAAATGATTCTTCCAAGAGATTTATAAATAGACTCCCTATTTTAGGATAGATACGACTCCAATTGACTGCCTCTCTGAGCACGCTGCTGTGCTATCGTTGCCTCCAGACCTCTGATCATTTGAGTACGACTAGCAGGGGGTACGAATATCAATTGTCCTTCTTAATTGCCCCATGCGGCTGACAATCGAGCAATTTTTCAGTTTAGCGTCCGACCACATATCACTACGAGTGAGCACCATGTGCGCACTCTGGTGAGCTCGTGCACAGGTAGCGCTCAATGATTGAACACCAATTCTATTAAATTTTTTAATGAAACGTGTTTGAGATTCAAAATTAATTTAAAATGAAATCAGTACGTGTTCAGAGTACGAAGGTTCTTTCATCGCTAACCTTCTAAATTATATGAAAGCTCTTTGATCGTTTGTTTTAAGGTGAACTATGTGGATTAGATCATAAATAATTTCTTTTTGAAATTATTTTTAAGTACTATTTTTAAAATTTCAATTAAGATAATTAATATTTAGAGTTTTTATTTAGCGCAAAATGTAAAGATCCATTAGATGGCATTATAAGGCAAAATAAGATTAGTGATGATTTAATTTTAGTTGCATAAGAAAATAAATTCTATTTTTCATTATTTTAAGAAATTATGAATCAAAATAAAAAATAGAAAAATTTAAAGAAAAATTAACTCTTCAACCATTTGTTAATATATTATCAATTAAAAGAAAAAGAAAAATTTAAATTTATTTTAGTATTCAATCAATTAAATCAAAATTTAAATAGTCCAATCATTATTTTGATTTCATAATTTTATAATCAAATCGAACTGGTTCAATGATCGGTCTATAATTGCACAAAATTTATCGATTAATTCAATTCGATTATGAGAACCTATGTTAAGGGGGAGAGGTTTGGCATATTTTTTTATTATTGATTTTTGTATCTTTTTTTCCTCTAATTATTGAAGAAGAAACATGCTTGATGGGGACATTTTTTGAAAAAAAAAATACTAAGTTTTTTTTATATTAAAAAAAAACATATGTTTCACATAGCTTTAGGCCTTCATGCAATTAATGTCATGGTTGCAATATTGATTCTTGTGGGCTCCATTACGCCATATCATGGGAAAGAGAAATTTTTGAAAATAAAATTATTTTCGTGTTGTATATTAATTAATATAACTTATTTTTATTTTAAATAATATTTATTTAAACTGTCCCAAAAAATCAAACATACCACATGTCAGAAAGTTTTTCCAGTTGTCTGACAATTATGTTCGTAAATCAGACTGAAAATCGGTTGTATTTTATGTGATTTAAAATTAATTTAATTTTTGCATGACTTAAAATAAAAAAATAATTACCTACATGTTACATAATTTAATTTTATTTATGTCTTACTCATCTATTCTTAGTTAATTAAATTATACACACTCAAAATATTATAAAGTCTTACATACACATATTTTAATTTATTTCTATTATAATGAGTAATCATAATTTTTTAATAACCTAATTATAATTAAATTATAAAAAATCTGAGTCTTTTATCATATTATTTTAAGGATATTTAAATATATTTTGAGTGAAAATCCTAAAACTTTAATGTTTAGGTGGCGACAAAGGAAGAAAACATCCACGATGTGAATTGATTTTAGGACAAATCAGCGCTTTAGTGTGATATTAAGGAAGAAAAAAATATATACTATTAAAAGTAAAAATATAATTTTAATAATTTACTAACAGAATATTTTTTTTCAAATAAATATTGATTAAGTTTTAACTCAAATATGTGTATGTAAGAAGATTTTGTAATGTTTTGAGTTTGCATAGTGCAATTAATTAAGAATGGATGGATAAGACATAAATAAAATAAAATTATATGACATATAGGTAATTATCCCTAAAATAAATTATATACTTGAAATAGATTTTTTTAATTCAAAATTGACTCCATACGTATATAATCATACATATTAAAATTGTTTAGTATACAATTAAGATATTTAACAAATAAAAATAAATAATTATAGTGAACATTAAATTATAAATATGTATACATGTATATTTAATATTAAATTTTAACATATATATAACCCTCGTCTGATTGGAAGCAGTTTTTTTACCTAACACAAAGTTTAATTATAAAAATTAATTTTATTTCATATCAACACAAATACAAATAATAAAATTAAAAGTATTTCATATTTTATATACTTTCTAATATTAAAATAATTAATATTCTCACCCATTAAACTTAAAAATATAATATTTTTTTCTTGTAAAAAATAAACTCAAACCAAATAAGGCCATGATAAGTTAATAAATATAGGGTTTAGTTATAAAAGAAATTTAGGAGCATTTAGATATATACTTCTTAATTTTTTTAATTATATATTAAATTTCTTTTTTTTATAATTTAATCCACTAAATTTTTTAAAAATAAAAATTAATGACATACATATATTCACAAATATATTAATAATATTTTGTATGTATATATCATTGATAATAAGTAGCTAAATAATTGTAATTAGCTTAAAGAATTTTTAGAAAAATCTTGAAAAAAATTTAAATATGTTATTTTTAAAAGATTTGATGTTTAAAATGTAAAATAAAAAAATAAGGAGTTTAACATTTTATTACAAAAGAATTGAAGAATATATATATAAATTTCTCAAAAAATTAATATTGAGAATTTTTTATTCAAATTTATATTTTGATTACATAATTTAAGGCTAAATTTATTTCCGTGAATAAAATTTGAACAACACTACACATATCATATGAAAATTGATCTGTTATGATAAAGAAAAACAACTTAATTTCAAGTTGTTAAGGCCTTGTTTAATTCAAGATTTAAAATTTGGATGAAAAAAAAAATTTATCTTACAGATTTAATGAAAAAAAAAAGTTAATTTAATATTTGAATGTATATAAAATATAAAATAAAGTTAATTTTAACATTTATATTTATATTGCATGTAAAATAAAGTTGATTTTTACAGTTAAAATTTATGTTGAGTCAAAAAAAAATTTGAACTAAATAAACCCTAAGAGTATATGATTAATTTGACATATTACGCTTAAGCAAATTTCTCGAGAGTGAGCCTATTTTTGCATTAAATTTTTAGCTTTGCAACATATTTGTATTAGATACAAAATATATTATAGAGGTAGCAATAGAATCATGACAGAGGAACAATTCCATCTCAAATAGTTAGCAGCTGCGTCAAATTTTTACGTTCGATATAAGATTTAAATTTTATTTAAAATCTTGCAACAGATTTTTGCTACTATCACAAATGCTACAAATCAGTAAATTATGGTAACTTTAAAATGGTCTAAACATAATTTAAACATTGAGTTTTAATTTGTTAATGAAGGCAACTTCATAATGCTCAAAGCTTTGTCATTTATTCTTTTATATATATATATATATATACTACTTATATAAATATATACATATATGTATATATGTGCGCACACATATTTGTGTGTATGTTGAATCTGTAGTTCTTGAATTTTAGATAGTGGTAATTGTATCTGGACTATCTGATTAATAACATATTTTTCTTGATGTGCATTGATATTAAGTTTTAAGATCTTTGACAATAACATCTATTTAAAAAACTTAGGCTGATAAAAAGAGCACAATAAATTTACTTATTATACTGCACACTAATTATTCACGAGTCAAATCAGGCCAGCATTTTTTTTAACATTGGCACGTCCACCTATAGTTATGTCTAGTAGGATGATACTACTAAGTTAGTCACGATCACACTTAAGTTTATTCAATCTTTACTTTTCAAATAAGTATGTAAGCAGGACACGCAGCTCCAATAATTTAGCTAGCTACTGTACCTTCGAAAATGATCTACACCTTGATAGCTAACTTACAATGACCTAGATAAATGTATCATGGAAACTTTCTTAGAAATAAGTACTTATTAGAATTACTGGTTAATAGCTCTTCAAAGAGATTAAAGGGAATTTAGAAGACTAAAAGAGAAAGAGTCTAAATTATCCTCTCTTTCATATTAAATAAAAGTATTTCTAGAAAGGGGTTGGTTGAGCAAGCGTAGCAGTTGATTCTCTGAAATTAGGAATTTCGTAGATATAAACTTGCTAACCAATCAGCTATACCAGGAAACTGCCCTTCACTAGCTAGTTGAGGCCTACCCCCGCAAGCTTATACACTATGTAGCGGAGGCATGGCCAGATAAGACAACATTAATTACTCCTTTAGAAAAAAAATGAGAGAATGAGAAAGAGAGTTTAGTCGAAGTGGAGCTACGGGTAAGTTATTTGACCGGATGGTTTGATTAGACCACTAATTAGCTCCGTCTCAGCATTTAAGTTATTCGACTAACTTGGATCTGTCAAATAGCTTGTATTTGAGAACTATTGAAAATTATTTTTAACTTGATCTACTTTATGTAAGCGATTGAACTGACATGACATTTTGATTGCACTAATATATATATATATATATATATAGAGAGAGAGAGAGAGAGAGAGAGAAATTGACCTAATTTTTGTGGAGGATAAACATTGGAATGTGCCCCAGTGTTTGATGCATTTATTAGTTTTGGCAATGCTTAAATAACTTGGTTGGTGTGCTAAGTGTGAAGTACAACTGTAGCCATGATGAATCTTGCAAGCAATCTTCCAATTTCTTTTAACTTCCCAATTTATTGCTTTTATTTTCACCAATGTTCTTCACTCTCTCTTTATCTGTTTTTTACACTTGTAGCTTTTACTAATTTATAATGATAGGGAATATTAGTTCTTAGGGTCTGCTAATAGTTGGTTCTTATTCTTTAGACCTTTGAATATTACCCTTCATTGTATATCAAAATGGAAGTCTAATTTGAACAATCAAATACAACATCACATTTTGGCACTCGAGGAAGTCACAATCTAATTAAAAAGTAAATTGGTAGGTGTTCATCATACATATATATGAAAAGTGTTTGTGTTTTTGAAATTTAAGCCTTTTGCAAAATTGTAGTCAAGTTAAATCTGCTACAAACGATTATTTTTTACAGTCATTTGAGTTATATTTATTAAGCACAAAGAGGTTTGACTAAGAATTTTTTTATTACAGTACTTAGATTATACCAAAGCTCGGTATTAAATCTGTATCTTTTTGTTTTAATTATAGAAGTTCTAATTAGAATTATTCAAGATAAGGTACCTTAGTGTATGCTCTTCGTATATAATATTATTCTTATTGATAAAACTAAATAGGGAGCTAAAGTAAAACTCAAATTTTGGAGGAATACTTTATAATCTAAAGATTTAATAGATCAAAGATTGAATATATAAAGTGCATATTTAGTCAAGAAAAAAAATGCTTATATTAGTGATATAATAATTGATAATCAAATTATCAAAATAAATGAGCGCTTTAGATACTTTGGATCAATTATAAAAAATGATAGTGAAATAAATAATGACGTTATTAACAGGATCCAAGCAGGATGGGTAAAATGAATGAATATATTTTGTGTTGTGCGATAGAAAAATTTCATAAAATTATAGTAAGGCTAGCAATAATATAAAGCACTAAATGCTGACCTGCAAAAAAAAAATATAAATAAAATAAGTATTATAGAAATGAGAATACTAAAGTGGATGTGTGGATATATACAAAAAGATAGAGCGAGAAATGAGTATAAATTTAAAGAAATTCAGCTTAGATAGTTTGAACATATAAATCGTAGGCCGATTAAAGCTCCAGTTAGAAAAATGAAGTTATTAAATTTTTCCTATATATATAAAAAAAAAGTGAAAGTCCAAAAAAAATATAGCAATAAATTATAAATAGTGATGTTACTTACTTAGACCTACATAAGAATTTGTTAATTAATAGAGAAAAATAAAAATAAAGGATTCATGTAGTCAACCCCACCTAGTGAGATTAAGAATTGGTTGTTGTTGTTGTTATTGTTTGGACTTAATTTTTTAAACAAAATTGACTGTATAACATTCAATATTCTTTTTTAATCTTAACATTGTAAATATTTTTAGCTGACTTAAAATATTCTTCTTAATTTAAGCAATGCACACTTAATATCATCAGGAAAATCTCACAATTGCTTGGCACAGGAAAGTTGTTAGAATAAATTATTAATACGCCTAATCCCGTAAGTATGTCACGAAAATGTGAGAGCAATTGAGTTAAAAGTGAACAAAGTTTACAGTAGATCAGATTATTACATATAGTATTAGAGCTGCTTCTTATTCCCTTTAGACAGTGCAGAGTAAAGCTTGAACAGGGGCTTTGACTCTCAAAAGTGGTACAAATGATACAGTTAAATAAATATCATATCTGTTAAATACAAAAAATGATGTTATGTGTATGCATTGTTTATATATAATTTTTCAAATGAATCTTAGTACAAGGCATCACATTAAACCAAGAGTGAATTATTCTCAATTGCCATAATGCTTAAACCAAATTAAGCCAAACTAAGCTAGTTAGATATATAGCATTCCCAAACCCCGATGATCATGAAGGAGGTTTTAGCTTTAATACTCATCCACATAGAAATAATCAAGCTTTTGAACCTCTTATTTTAGGGGAGTTTTTCTTAGAGTCTAGTGCCAAACTCTTCTAAAAATATTGGCTTACCAAACTCATTACAAAGAATTACTTTCAAAAACTACTACCAAACTCCTTATATGGTGTTCCTTTTAAACTCGGTGTCTATCTTACTTTCCTATTGATTTAGTAGGATAAATTTACATCAAATATCAGTGCAAGACTTTTAACTTAAATTTTTTTTGTAGACCTTTATATACTATCAATTAAGATTCATTTCTTTAGCATGCCGGTGAATAACTATAATTACCATGCTAGCAACCTTTTTTACAACAACAATGATATACAAGATTGGTTATGTCAGCTACATAACTGTAATTGCATAAGTGACCAACGATCCATTGTTATTATCGCCAACGACCTTAGATATTATAAATATCAGCTTCCTTTGAAAAAAAAAAAAGACTTTTCTGATAATACTTTTGACTAGACTTATCGAATTACTTTGGACTACCAGAGAGCTCTTAAATTCATCTGTCATTCCTTTATTCTCTTGAGAAATCTACTTACTCATGCAACTGTCTCTGGCAAATCTTTTGAGTTAGTGGAACCTTATATTAGTCTTAGTCCATGATCATAAAAGGATTTTTTTAAATCACATTAATTTGTATATTATCTTATTCTTTTAATGATTTTCTTTTTCTTTTATTTTGCAGGATGATTGCACTGCAAAAAAAATCTTCTTTCTTCAAGATCCATTGCTCTAATTCGCTCAAATATTTTTTTCCGTCAATACATCTTAGTATGCTTAAATCCCATTCACACATAGCCAAGTTCTTGGAATCAGTTGATAGACCAATTTTTGTCGACAGATCTATTGATTCAGCCTCGTCTAGATAATAATATAGATTCTAATTTCATGAAACTCTCTCTCAACTTTACTAACAACAACTTTGAATACATCAATCACTCTCAGAATCTCCTCCTAAACTACTGTCACATGGGATTCATGAGCTTTGACCATCCTAGCACATCCAAAAGTGTAGCAAAACGACATCCAAATCGAAAGATCTTGAAAACGGAGTTCTTCGCATCCCACTAACAATTAATACGCCTCTTTCTTTCAGAGACTTTCATGTTAAAAACAAAAAGCTTGGTAGGCTATATATCTCATGCAAATCAGTTCATGTGAAATGTCAAGATTTTGACTTAAACCACATAGTTTGATTCATATTCTAACTTAGAATAAATAATAAATAATTGATTGACTCCATTAATGTTCACATGGCATAAATGTAGGTATGATTTATATCTTTTTTACTGAGATTATGTTATATATATATATATATATATATATATATATTAGTTATTTAGGCCCTGTTTGGCGCGAAGATCAAAATAGGATCAAAACAGGACCAAAATGATACTAATTTAAAAAATAATAATAATAATAATAAATAAT
>JAEMOT010003730.1:0-18862 GCA_019297695.1 Apostasia ramifera | reverse complement strand
TATATATATTTATATTTATATTGATAAGCATGTTATTTATTTGATTGGCATGGGGTTCATTAATTAATTATGTCAGTTGTTAAAGATTTGGGCTTCAAATTTCTACTTTGATTGCTAAAAAAAAAAAAATCTACTTTGATTTGACATTAAATATTGGATAAAAAAATACCCATATGCTATAAATGTTAAAGAAAATATTGGATAAAAAAATACCCATGATATGCTTGATTTAGCCTATATGTGGAGATTAGTTAAATTTATTCTACTACATTATTATATTAATTGAATTTGTACTATATATTACAATTTTAATTGTGATGAAAGCTGAATTATCATTGTACTGTTGATGATCAATTATTATCAAATCATTATTATACTATATTCATATCAATTGGGTCTGTTTGTTTGTAAGGTTAAATTTAAGAAGGTTAAAATTAAACTTAAATAAAAATATTTTTTTATTAAAAATTGTGAATGATGTGAAATAAAGTTAGTTATTATATTGGATATGTGAGGGATGTGATATAAAATTAGTTATTATGTTGGTATATGTGAGAAATATGATGTAAATTAGTTATTATTTTAGTAATGTGTGTAGGATGTGAAATAAAATTAATTTTTAATATTAAATTTTATGTGTGTTGTGATATGACTGGTTAAAATTAAACTTAAATAAAAATATTTTTTATTAAAAATTGTGAATGATGTGAAATAAAGTTAGTTATTATATTGGATATGTGAGGGATGTGATATAAAATTAGTTATTATGTTGGTATATGTGAGAAATATGATGTAAATTAGTTATTATTTTAGTAATGTGTGTAGGATGTGAAATAAAATTAATTTTTAATATTAAATTTTATGTGTGTTGTGATATGACTGGTTAAAATTAAACTAAGTTAATTTTAAATTTTCAGACAAACGGGACCTTGGTGATTAAGGATCACCTACTGAATAATTACCTATATCAATCAAAATTATATAAATTAAACTATATATTTTACATGATACTTTTATAAAAAAATGTAAATTAAATAAATTATTATTGTATTTTCAAGAATTTTATTATATTATGTATGATTTATAAGTTCATAATAAAAACCTTCATTTCTCTAAATTATGTTGCAAGTAAATTATATGTATTATAACTAATCCACGGAAAGTAAAACTTAATTTAGAATTTAGAGTTTAGGGCATCATTATATTTATTATATTTAGCTTTTAGTGTTAAATTAGTTTAGGCATAGAATTTGGTATTTTAAATTTTGCATTATGATTTAAAAAAGTGAAAGATTGCGTTAAGTAGCCAATAGCCAGCGTAAAATTTGTTGAACAAGTATGATATGAATTTTTTAAAAAAATGTATTAAAGTTAGGGCGTTTCTTGAAAATAATGCGCTATGTTGCCTGAATATAATTGTCGCTACATCGATTCCCATGTGTAGTGATAAATAAGCAAGGTTTCCTACATCATAGATGGATGTAGGTAAAGATGTTAATCCAAAATACTAGGATAAAATTAGGGACTTATGTTGGTTATTCCATTGTAATTATGATATAATCATGTATTTTAATATTAATCACTATATTTAAGTTAATTTGTGACTAATAAACTTTTAAATTTATTGTGTGTAGACTAGTGTTGCTAACTTGATGCTCTACACTATAATTAAAGTAAAAATCTTGCGAGTATAACTAAGCTTAGCTTGAGAAGTGATGGTGTGATCAAGATTGATGGACAATTCATGGAGATGAATAGAAGATTAATTGAAATTTAATCTTATTATTCATTTTTATAATTTGTGTACAATATTACATCACCACATCCTAGCAATGTATGTGTAATGGCGTAATGAAGTTTTTTTTTTTAAATTTAACTATAAAAATCAACTTTATTTTATATTTAACACAAATATAAATATTAGAATTAACTTTATTTCACATTTTATATATTTTTTAATATTCAAATAATTTTTTTCTTATTAAATTTTAAAAATAAAATTTTTTTTCTCTAATTTAAAAAAAAAAATTGAATCAAATAAGGTCATTTTTTTTTCTAAATTTAAAAAGTGTTGCTTTTTTAGTTGTTTCTTTTGTCAAATACTTTATTTGTATCAAATACATTGTAAAGAAATTGATTTTGTCATTTCAAAATGTTTTATTGCCAAATTTGCAAATAATACAATAAAAGATTCTATATTTGTTTAATAGAAAATTTGTAAATCTCTGATTATAATTAGATAATAATGATATTTTTCTCTTCTCTCCCTTTAACAAAAATTACAAATTTGTGTGACTAGTTGAATAACAATTCCAATCTTTAATTTTTATTAATTGGGAGAACAGTTTTTTTTTTATTGATAAAAAATAATGATTAAATAAATATATCATTTTTTGTAATCATCATTTCATCAAAATGATCACTCAATACATTCTGAATTTGTGGCCGCACAAAAATCAAATTATTATTTTTAATTTAACTAACCAATTTATGTCCCCTGATTTTTTCATATATATATATATATATAATTATAATTATAATTATAATAGAAAAAACTTTTGTGATGAAAAGGAGACAAGAACTAAAGTATTTTAGATCTAAAGGATACTCAAGATATTTTGTTGTTTGAAATTATAGCGAATGAAATAGATCGTTATTAGTTATGAATATAGGATATTTTTATATGTATATTCTTAATAATTTTTTTATACGAGCATCTATTAATATTAATTTTTATTTATTCAAATGATATTTTAACTCATAAAATGCATGCACATAAGTGGCGTACTTAACCACATGACTATAAGTGATCTATTTTTGAATTTTGCTCAACCATGTTAAACCCATAAATTTCAATGAGTTTTATATATATACAGAGCTCTTGTATATAATTAAATGTGACAACTTGTTCAGTATTAGTGTATAGAGAGCTAAATTAACGATCTAAGCTCGGGTTCAACTCGTTGATTTTGGAAAAAAAAATTAACATTCACTACGGTTTAAACTTGGGTTAGTCATTGCAATGTGCAAATATGCAGCACACCATAAACGTCGATCCCTTAAGCCATTAGACACGCATATTTATTTAAGTGATAATGAATTATTTTTATATTTGCATCCTTCTCTTTATGTTTTGGAAAGTAAAATTTGAATTAAATTCAATCCAAATTGGTCTAGTTTAATCTCAACTAAAACTATAAATTATTGGTGAGGTGATCTCCAGCCAAAGAAATATTTTCATTTTTCAAGAAAAGGGATATTTTTAATCATTAAAGATATTAAATTATAAAAAAAAATAAATTAAAAGTAACCTCCTTGAACAATTTAACTAGAAAACTAAAAGACAGCCCACAAGTCTAAATTGGTAGGGAAAATTGATAAGGCAAACAATTGGAAGAAGTATGGATCAATGTAAAATCCTCCCAATAACACGGAGACCCAAGAATAATTTATAACATAGGTCACTCGAATAATTGTGTTAGGTTGTAGATTAGCTTCTTTGGTTGGAGCTTTTTTCTTATAAGAGAAAAAATATTTTATTTTTTAAATTTAATAGAAGAAAAATTTATTTTAATATTAGAAAAAGTGTAAAATATGAAATACTTTTAATTTTAATATTTATATTTGTATTAAATGTAAAATAAAGTTGATTTTATAATTAAAATTTATATTAGGTAAAAAAATTATTTTAAATTAAACGAGGCAACAATGGGCCTTGTTTATAGAAATTATAGCCTTACTCCTAATAATATTAAGGGTTATTTTATTTAAATATTTAAAATAAAAATATTACTTAAAAAATAATTTAAATATATTAGTATTAGTTACAGTATACTCTGATTTCTATTCTTCATTTACTATCTGATTAAATCTAATTATTATATTAGCTGCTAATAATTATTAAATTAATTATTTATTATAATTTATTGATATAAATATTTTTATAAATAAATATATAATATTAAGTATTATTAAATAATAAAAATATTAATAATATTACTTTAATAATTTGATATATAATATTAATATATAATATTAATATATAATATTTTTAATTATTAAATTATTTAAAACTCTATTTCTTATTTTTAAATTATTTATATAAAAATTATGGTTGAGTTTGATAACAGGTGATGGATACATAGTGGAGTGGATAATATTAATATATTTTTAAAATATTTTTAAAATAATATTTATATTTTAAATAAAAGGTAAATAAATAGAATAAGTTTTTGTATCATATATATAAATCCGTCTAAAGTTGAGCAATTTATAGTATTTTTTTTTAATAGAATAATTGTTCACAGTTAGGCGAAAGAATACCGTGCTCCATAAGGACGGTGCGTCGATTGAGCGGAACTACAGCATGGGCCCCACTCCAACAATTATTTTCATTTTTTTTAATTTAAATATAACTTTTGTCTAATGCTTTACATCATATTTAAGAATCAAATAAAATTAGAAATCTACTTAAATTGTGGGGAAAAAAATTGATATAAATAAATTGTGAAAATTAACCATGAGATCATTTGATAGAACATATAAGAAACTTAACATACATATTATTAAGAATTCTTTGTTAACTTAAATTTAATTCTAACTTAAACTCAGACTTTAACAACAGATATGTTACAATGAACCAATTAATAAACAAATTTCTTTCATCTCAAATAAACTTATCCGTTAGTTTTCATCTATGGAAAATTTATATATTTCAAAAAGAATCTCGTGATCTTTGTGATATCGATGAAGTCCAAATAAAAATCTCCTAAATAAAGTATTTTATTTAAGCATGAGGCCGAATTAATTATTGAAAGTAATCATGAATAATATCATAGGCTATAAATAATAATAGGAATGGAGAATGATCTAATCCTTCCTCTTTGAACCACAATCCTGCTTTGATGATCTCCTGGTTAGAAGAATCTTCGAGACAGGCTCTTCAACTCGAGTCTTTCTCTTTCTCCCTAAAGTTTGTACTCCATTATTAATTTTAAGCTTGTATTTACTTTGTTCTTCTACTTTATGAGGTGGACCTTTAAAATAGTCAAGATGATGATATTTTTTTAGATTTAGATGATCTCCATATAAAAACTGATCCATATTTTTATAAGATATAATGAAATAATAAAAATATATACTAAGAAATATAAAGATAAAAATACTATATTATAACACAATACTATAACATTATACTATACTGTAATATTATACTATGATACTATATTTTAACATTACATCATAACACTATCAGTACTATAATATTATATTATATATAACATTATAATATACTATAACATTAACTATAAATATACACTATATTATAACACTACATTGTAACATTTTACTATAAAATCATATTATAACGCTACATTACAATACTTCACTATATATAACACTACATTATATAAAACTATTATAATATTATACTATAAAATTAAATTACAATATTGCAGTATAGTACTATAACACGTACATTATAATATAATACCATAACATTATATTATAGCACTATCAAGATCATATGCAGGTGAGATCACTATATCAAATATTGAGTACACAGTGGATATTGCTTTTGACAATTATAAGTTATTCAAAATATATTTGCTCTAGTAAATAGAATAATATATATATACAAAATATATGCTTGACTTACGACTGGATCAAAATAAAATGGGTCCATACCAATCAAATTTTCATTTGATTTTCTTTTTCAATTCCAAAAGTATTGCACTATGAGCCCTTAATTTGGACCAAATCAAATAAGATTTAAGTCACCAAACCCTAACATTATATATTTTTATCTTATTTTCTTTTTTATTTGTCTTCACCACCCACCCACCCAATTTGTTTGATAATATTCTTCATCAATGTAGTGTAATGTTTGTATATATTATATTCCATGTTGTTTAAAAGTACTAGTATTTGTTAGCATCATAGGATTGAATTGCATTTTACATGAGTGCTATGCATGGAGAAAAAGATAAGAAGTCAATTGATACATACATATATATATATATATATATACATATTGTTGATATAAAAAATATGTCCAAATAGAATGAAATATGACGATAATTTTTACGTGAAATCTCGAGTATTCGGAGGAAAACCACGATGCCGTTTAGATAATTTAAATTCAATAATTCGATCTCTTCTCTTATAAAACTTGAGAGTCTCTAAAAGAAGACCAAATAAGAGAATGAGTATAAGAGAAAAGGAGAAGGAGAGAGAGAGAGGCAGCTCGGCCAGCCCTCAGAGAGCTTCTCCTCTCCCTTATTTATAGCTTGAAGATGAGAGGATATAATGAGTACAGTCTGTCACGTCTGGTACTTATTCCTGCAAAGGACGATTAGGCAGTGGACCTCCATGCTACGTTAAATGTTGAGTTGACATAGTAGTATCGATGATACGATCTGGTGATATCTTCTTGAAAAAATATTCAAGTAGGGCTATTCGAGGAGGGCTGTTTGACTAAGGGTGATAGAAAAAATTCTAACACATACATATCTATATAGATATAGAAGCATAAAAAAATTTCAAAAGTCATATATATATATATATATATATATATAAATGATTATATATTATCATTTCACAGTAACGTATACATACAAATCAACTGCTAGCTGGCTTGCAAGGGTTTGTTATTTATAGATCTAAGTCATGTTAATCATTGAGAATGACAGTGTTCCAACAGTAGTACTGAAAGAAACAGACAGCTAAAATCCAGCACAGAATAGTAATATACAGTTAGAACTGAAGTCTTATATATGCACAAACTTAAATGGCTGGCTAGCTGGATTTCTCTTAATGCACATGAATGGTACATGATCAATAGCCATAGTACTTCTGTGAACGGCTGAAGAAGACAACACAAGGCTCAGCTTCAAGCCAGCCTGGTTCCATTATTAGAATTCAAGGACATCCATGCATGCTTATTCATTAATATCACATGTATGAATGCTATATATATATATATGTATGTATACAGAGTACTTTAGTTCAATGCTATTTTGATGTTATGTCATATTATTTAGAGAAAATAATTATTTAATTTGATAATATTTTTAAATAGTCTTCCAAAAATTTATATGTGATTCTCGTAGCTGAAAAGGGCAGGGAGTGATCGCCAAGTGATGTTACAAGAGAAAAAATTCAGTGGAGTAAAGTGTAGCTCTTGGTAGACTTTCGGGCTAATAAATAATGGTAAGAAAGGAACATGAATGAATCATCTAGCTCACATGAAATAGTGAGAGGAGTTTTTGAGCTGTATAAGTAGATAACGCGATCCCAAATATGAGAAGCACCTTTTGAGAAAAAACCGCAAAGCTAATAATAGAAAAATTTAGTAGTCAAGTGTGCTTGAGTTGGAGTAATAATGAGATAATTGACCTCCTAAAAAGTAGTCACTCATGTAGTTTTTTAAAGCCAAAATGGGCAATACCTCAACATTTGGATCATGGGATGCTATATCATAAAAATATCAATTAAAAGATGACATATAAATAATATGACAAAGCATCAAACCAAATCTCCTCTAAATGAAAATACATGACTAATTTATATTTTTTTGATCGTAGATCAAACTTAAAATAATCGGGAAACTAAATTATAATTTCTGTAAGGAGAGAGCTAGTATGCACGTGGCAATGTACATGGTGCAATACATGTAGGAGAGGCTGAATGGCTTTAGGGGGCGTTTAGTTCAATGTTATCTTGATGTTATGTTATGTTATCTAGAGAAAGTAATTATTTAATTAATTTAATGACATCTATAAATAATCTTCTATTAGATTATAAAATTATTAATCAAAAGATGATATCTAGATGTCATGACATCAAGATAACAACGAACTAAACACCCCCTTAATAGATTCTAGTTAAAATATCTTCTTTTTTTTTCTGTACTTTTATGTATAATATTAGATATTTCACTTAAATATGTTTTAGGCCTTGTACATTTGATAGAACTAGGCTCATAGCTTAAAAGAACTTAAATATTAAATTTATTATAAATTTTAATAATTTTATTTAATATTTTATATATCTATTAATATTAAAATAATTTTATTTTTCATCTAATTGATTGATTAAGTTTAAACGCTTTGATACCACAAAAGCTGCTTAAATTTCATAGCAGTGTGACTTTGGAATATTAATGTTGTAACGTTATTTTAATATTGAGATTTGTATTAAAAGTAAAAAAATTAAATTTTTATTTAAATAATTACAAAATATAAAATAAAATTAATTTTTAATATTAAAATTTATATAGAATGTGGAATAATATAAATTTCTAATATTAAAATTTGCATATAATATTGATGTGAAATTAATAAAAAAAAAATAGCAGAATGCTTTTAGGATGAATTTGAGGTGATTTTGGCAAGAATGTCAATTTAATAATTTTTTTATTTTGTGTAAATTTAACTACTACTCACATAAAATATCATCACGTTACAATTATAATTAAGGGAAAAAAATTACACAGGCTATCTTTAAATATAACTATTTTACCCATTTAATTTTCAAAATTTGATATTTATATATGTCATCATATAGTTTAAATGTATAATTACAAATTAATTCATATATTCATATTGATGAATGACAATTCTTTTTGTCTTAAATAAGATAAAAGATTAGATTTTGATCCCAACTTGATGGAAGAGATGCAGTTTATAATTATATATTTAAAGTATATAATAATATATGTAAATATATAATTTTAAATAAAAAATTATTCTTGAGGATGGCATATATAATTCTCATAAAATTATTTATTTCAGGCCTATGTCTAGCATATTGAGCAAACACAAGCTTTAGTTCAAGATGGGCCTACAATAGAGGCCCAGCTAGCCCTATAGTGGAGGCCCAACGGGGCCCAAATAGTTTAAACTATAGCCTTCTCCAATTGCAAGCCACATGCAACCAGCAAATTTGACATGGATATAAGGGTAAATTTTTAAAAATTAATCTTTAACGTTATAAAATTACTCAAATTTAGTCTCAATTAAGATATAATTATTATTTTTTTATAATTATTAATATTTTTATTTTTAAATTTTTAGATTAGAGAAAGTATGAGATGAGAGAAATTAAATTTTAAATGTTAGTTAAATTTTCTCAAAAAATAACTAGAATAAAAAATATGATGATCCTTTAAAATATATAATATTTCAAACTAATAAATAATGGTCAAAAGAATGCCAACAAAAAAAATAAAAATTTAAAAGAGGAATCAAAATTATAATACTATTACAATTTTAGAAATCAAAATTAAAATTTTTTAAAATTTAAGATTAATTTATAATACTATCCTGACTTGTATGTAATTTACACCAAATATCATCTAAAATTATGGTGGTTGCAAAAAAAAAAAAGATTTTCCACCTGGAAGAAAGCCTTCAATATTATTTTTTAAGGAATTAATTATTCTCCAATTACCTATTGCTGATATTATTTGTTATTTTTATTTGTTTCAGTGATAAATAGAAGCAAACTTTTTTTTAAAGGATTTCAGTAGCCAAATTTTAGTATTAACTTAATAGCATCTTTATTTTTCGATATAAAAACTCATAATTAACATCTTTTTTGAAGTCATGAGTAACGTAATTAACATTCTGTTCATAATTGATCTAATGAGTAATTATTTCTGATAAAAAAGCCAATATTTTATTTTTGTTATGTTTTTACGTTTTTACAGAATACATAGAAAATCATCATTTTAAATTTATTTTCATAATAATTTTTGCTGACAATAATACCTTAATGAGGGATAGAGTATAAATTACTTATAATTATGATTTCATAAGAATATAAAAACACCAATGCCTGATTAATTTTAATTTGGCATATACATCACAAATAAAATTTAATATTAAAAATTAATTATATTTCACATTATATACATAATTTAAAATAAAAAATTAATTTTATTTCATATTTTATACATATACGAAGATAATAAATAATTTATATCACAACTCTCTCACGTTCTAATATAATAACTAATATTATATTATATTATTTATAATTTTTAATAAAAATACTTTCATCTAAATTTAATTTTAACTTTATTAAAATTAAATTTTACTAACAAATAAGCTTTAAGTTTTTATTGTACTAGATAGGGTGGCTGTATAAATTTTCTATTTCTATTATAATTTATCAAATAACAACTATTAATTTAACTTTAAAAAAATTTAATTTAATATTTATTTTAAATATTATATTATATTATATAGATGTTATAGTATTTAGATATCATTTTTTGAGCCATAATCTTATAAATTTTTTAAAAAATATTTAAAATTATCATCAAATTAAATAATTATTTATTTAAATAATATAACTTAAAAATAAGATAACATTAAATTAAATTTCCCCTTAATAAGATTTGCAGAAAAAGTTTCCAAGATTAAAACCCGTTAAATAAGCGTTCTGTTCATAAATGTTGTAACATGCTAATTATTTTGTTTTTGCTGTATTGAATGCATAGAAAATCATCATTATAACATTTTAAGTTTATTCTAGTAATATTTTTTGCTGTCAACATAACGTAATTATTGATAAAATATAAATTACTTTTAAGTAGTATTTTTTAAGAATATAACAATGACAACTAAAGTTTTATCTCACAACTTAGAGTTAACTATATATATTTTTTATTTTTATTACATTCTAATATATAAAGACTTTATTTAATTCTAAATATGTAGAATTATTTTTTTTATTATTTTTACATATTTTGAGCTTCATTTTTATTTTTTTTTAAGCCGTCAAGATTCAGTAATCTTTTTTTTTTAATTAAAGGGCTACTGCATATATTTTATATATTTAAATTATCTAAATCAACTCACTTTGAATTTAAACACAATTAAGAATTCTCCAATTTTTATATGAACATACTATTTTTTTTATTATATTCTTTTATATATATCATTTTACCCATATACCTTTACCTTTGTGATATGCATTTTATTCATTTATTTTTACAAACTAGTATTTAGCAGTATATAATATCATTGATTTTGCTAGCATCTTATAAAATATTTTATTTTTAAATTTAAGTGAAAATTTTTACAAAATGTATTCCTCCACTTTAATTATTATTTTTGAATATTTCTAATAACAATATCATCTATTTTACTATTATTTTATGTAGTTGATATAGGATATATAAATTCTTAACTCTTTCAAATTACTTGATCAAGTATCATCTTCTCATTACTAATTTTTTCATCTTGACTAAATTTATATTTCATAATTTTAAGTACTAAAATAAAAACTTTAATTATACTATATGAGGTATATATTTATAACTTGAATTTCACCTGAATTCAATTTCTAGTCTCATCAACAATAAGTATATTGATTATAAAAAAATATACATTAAAACATATTTTCTTTAATTTAATTATTTCATATTTTCATAATTAACTAAATCATGCACACACTGAACACAGACACACACACATATATATATATATAGAGAGAGAGAGAGAGAGAGAGAGAGAGAGCTACATGCCTTTAGTGTAAACTGTGTAATCCCAGGCACCATGATTTTATCATAAATTTCTTTCTATCTTTTTTTTTTTTGCTCAAGAATCCCAAATTATATTATATCAATCAAATATATAAATTTTTTATAAATCAATATAAATCAAATATAATCATTCTTTTCTAAGTATATTAAATAAAATAAATTGCATCTAAGATTCTGAGATCAGAAGAACATCACAAATTTATCATAACTTTAAAAAAAAATTATTTTAATTTAAAGTTATAAAATTATTACCATTTTGATTCCTCTTCTATAATCTCACCTTTTTGTCGATCATTCTTGATAGAAAATATAAAATCTAGTCATTTTATGACTGATTTCAATCGTTTACATAGTTTAAAGAATCGTAATACTCTTCTATCTCTATTATTTTCTAAAATTTTAATAAAAATATAAAATTTAATCTCTTTTGTTTCTTATTTTCTCTGCTCTATAAATTTAAAACAAAAATATTAATATTAATATTTTAAAAAATTTATTTTAAAAAGACAAAAATTAACAATTCAATTTTATAGCATAGTTGTAAAAAATTAATAATTATATTTTTATATGTTGGGACTTAATGACATTACTTTACAAATTTGAGAGACTTAAAATAAAATGTTTAAGAAACTGATCAGACCAATTTGCCCATATTTATATAGAATCGTTCCGTCTTCACATTTAACTACTGTCAGCATATACAAAATTGCATTATTATTAATAAAAGGCTGTAAATGAAATAAGCTAATTTATTTATTGAGCTTAAATTTGCTTCAAATTTGTTTTACAAATATAAAATTATATTTAAATTTAGTTCATATGATTTGTGAGCTCTCTAATATACTCTTGAGCAAGCTCATACATATATATATATATATATATATATTTATTTAAATTAACAAACACAAAAAATATAAAATAAATCTTTATATATTAAAGATATTAATGTATATAAATTGATTTTTTTTCATGATTTATGAATTTTTTATTCATTAATAAGATGTAAAATCTCTAAAGTAGTCATTAAACTCTAAAAAATTATCATATCGAGTTTTATAATTAAGCATATTCATAAACTTTATATGAAAATTTTATAAATATTAATGAATTGAATGCTAGTACGTTCAAGTTGCTCACTAATTAATTAAACTTTAAAAATTATCTGCAAGTTTGCGTATTAATATTAATGAATGAAACATAAATAAACTCTTATCAAACTAATCATCGACAGCTTGTTCTTCGATCGAATGCTCCGTTAATTCACAAGCTTGTTTATTTCATAATACTTATTACGTACTTAACAGGATTTATGCTTTTGTGTATGATGAGGGGATTTTTTTTGTTTTTTTTTTTTTATAGAGAATGGTGGGGGAAGTTTAGAGATTACTTATGTATATCTCATAAATATTATTATTGTTGATGATGAGCATAAAAAAAGTTACATTATTTGAAATATATATATAGATATAGGAATAATTATAAGTTGAGAAGGTGGTGATGGCATTAAATAAGAAAACCAAGTCATTTTCCGGGTAGAGGACAAATTAACACTAATTATGCAAAAGTGAACTATATAAAGTGAACTTATATATTCATATATATAACCCTACATAAAAGGCTTTTAAATAATCTTCAACTTCAATTTTATTCATTTTTTAATGTTAAATTATTAATTAGTGTTGTACTATCAGGAGTTGTGAGACCTTAAATTCAAAAAAAAAAAAAACAGTTGTAGAAGACAAAATTTAGCAAAAATTTTTAAAATTATTTTATTGTTAAGAAATATATGAGCATATTTTATTTACAAGGTTATTTTGAAAATTAAAATTTTTATACATTTATTCATTCATCTGACCATAAAATACACGACTTATATAAGTCACATTTGGTCCATGAAATTAATTATGCATATTTGTCCTATTAGACAAGTTTATTTATTAATAATGTTGATATCAAAAAAAAAATTTGTTGAAATATGTTGACATTATGTTTGTATTAAAATTAGTTAATAAGATATTTTAAACAACACCAGGAACAGTATGACACATCCCTTTCCTCCAAATTATTCTTTAATTAGGAAATAGAACATTTGTTCAATATAAAAGAAATATTGTAACAAAATAATTGGTTTTAATTTTTTATTCTTGTAATCTAGTTTAGCATAACAAATTACAAAGATAAACTAAAAAGTAGTGTTGCATGTAGCTTAATAATTGCTAGAAGTATTCATATAACTCAAATATTGATGAGTTGACCTAATAGGATGAAAGAATATGCCTATGATAGAAGTGTGTGATTAAAAAATATTTTTTTTCGTAAGAGAAATATCTTTTCATATAGCACTGCTATGAGTATTCTAAATATTCATGGGTCCTGTTCTAAAATAATAAAATTTACGTATGATATAATCATTTTTTTTCAGTATTTGAATGTCTGTAGAACTGAGAGTTAGTATGGTTTGAAAAATTATCTCCACTACATACTTCAAGATCGTAAAGGATAAATAAATCAATTTTTTTGTTGCATTAAGGTATGTCTAATTATTTTCTAACAATAATTGAATAGCAATACTTTTTTGTGATAACTCAACAATATCATTTTAAATAATTAAGTCAATGAGGCGAAAGACAATATATATGTGTGACGGCTAGGACCGTCACACTAAAATTTATCTAAGTTAGAGGAGAAAGAAAATTAAATTAACTGGAAAAGAAAACTAAATAGATCAAATGCTACTACAATATTTCACATTACTACATCTTAGAACAGAATTAAACATCCAACTAAAGCAAATAAAGCAGAACTACTAATATTTCAACTAAACACATAAGCAAATAAGTCACTCTCTAAAGAAATAAAGAAATAAACTAATTCTTCTCTTGACTGACATTCTCCCTATTCCCATGATTAAGTGCTCCAGTACTTGTCACGTTAGTGACAGAGTCTGTTAGAACAGACTCGTAGATTGTACACTAACAAAATCTTTATACAAAAATATTAAATAATAATAATAACATGTTAATACGATGTAATAAAAATAATGAATATTTAAATATGTATAACAGAGATTCCAATTAGGCATGCATATAGGATAAAGAAATAGCATAGCACAATGTGAATAGTAAATATTAAATAATCATATTATGATTTGCATAGTAAATACCACATCAGCATGTAAATAGAAATGATAAAAATATAAGTAACGAGCAAATTTTTTTTTATTAATTTCACTTTTATCTTTTGGGCTCGTGATTTCTTGTACTATGCCTCAGCTGCCTTTTACATCTTTGGAGATCTTCACTCCCCATGAATAGCCCTCCGTAGGCATATTCAACGGATGTCGTCGCACCAAATATCATATGAGGACCTCTAGTGGACATGTATCCACAGTAGATACGTATCTGCTTTGGGGATCGTCACCCCCATGACAGTCAAAAACTGCAATGGACACCGTCGCGCTAAATATCATATCATATGCTCGAGCTAAGGCAGGTGCATAATTCCACAAAAATTATATTTAAATTTAATCTATTGTAACATTAAAATTCTTGTATTATAATTTATTAAATTGGCAAATTCATATATTTGCTCAAATATTAATTAATTTTATCGAGTGTGATGACTAGTTTGTGTACTTATTTACGCACGCAAGTCCGTACACTTGCCCTTTTAGTTGGTGTCACAATTGAAAAAAGTAATTATATGTTTGTAATTAAATAGTTATAGTATTACTCGAATTTTAACTAGGATTTGAAACATTCATATAAATCACAACTATATTATCAATTTTCTAATTAAAAAAAATTATAAATTTTATTTTATTTAAATCAACTAGATGAAGGGTTAAGCAAAGCATGATATATTGATCGCTTAATCTAAATATTCTCTGCTAGTTACAAGAGTAAGAAAATTAAATGATAATACTATAGATTCTGCTTACTATGAAGATCACAAAATAAGAAATATGAATTTTTGAGTTAGAACTATTAATAAAAATATTAACAGGTGAATTAGTATTGAAAATAAATAAAACAAATTATATTATTTCTCAGTCACGATCGAATTATGGAGAAAATATCTAAATACAATTTCTAAAGTATTTTAGATGCATAACAACAACAAAATTTGAAGAGCAATAATATAACAAAATACATACACAGGAATCGTAGATGTAATTCATTGATTTAACGCATGAAACTAGGTTTTTGTCAAATTAATTCTTTTATTCAATTATTTAATTTAAAATAGCAAGATTAGGGTAAAACTTATCTCGAATTCACCATAGTTTTAGGTTTTTTTGAGATTCAGAGAGAAAGGATCGCTCCAATTTACTAGATTCGATCCAAGGCATAAGAAAATGTATGTGTAGATCGAGAAGAAGATGAAAAAGAATCGTCGATTTTGAGGGAGATCCGGCTTCTCTCTCTCTCCCACGCGTCCCTTCCTCTCTCCTCTCTCTAGGCCGGCGGCGGTTGTAGAAGAGAAGAGTTGATCGGTATTTTAGGGTGAGAAATTCTATTTCTTACTCTAAATTACAATTTGGGAATATTTCTGTAATTTTTTTAGCTTTAATTTAGGGAAATAGTTATAAAAATTTAATGGATAATTAAATTCATTGAATTTGCATTTTAAATAATCTGATATTATATTAAATATTAATTTCGACTATTTTAAATTTTGAATCGCATAACAAATATTTAATATTTCATATATTTAATTTTAAATAATTAATTACTCATCAATAAAATTAATTTCATTATAATAAATTAAATTATTCAAAAATCTAAATTTAAATTTTATCAGAATGTTACAATATGTGAAGCTACTAGGCCCCTTATAAAGTACTGACTTTCATTCTAAAGGCCACACATATGAGAAATGAAACAGTATCAAGAATCAAATAATTAAAAGTATCAAATGCAAATAGGTGAAAGCTAATATTATGAGCTTGACGTGCAAGTAACTAAGTGTTTTTCATTTTGCGAATAATAGCATGACGAAAAGCCATCCAAGAGGGAAGAACATCTGGAATAGCAGTACCAACAAATATCAAAGGTAAAACACCCATCACATTCAAGCAGAAATAGGCACCCTCAAATCAACTATTATATATATATATATACGGAACACATGATACATTAAAGGAAAAATTGTAGTAAACTGCTGTGAATCTCTGATGCAGGAGAAGCATTATATTATTAATGAATGGTAATAAAATATTGAGTTTCACATCTGTTTTGGCATGCAATTTTTAGAACCTTGAATTGAATTCAACAATAAATAATAAATTTGGGTAAGTCTCAGATAACTTTTTAGAGGATAAATTACACCAAAGTTTTTAATTTAAAGCTTAATATTATATAAGTATATAATTTTAAAATATTAATATCTAGATCCTTATTTTTATGAAAATCTCTAAATGATTTTTTTTTTTACTTTTTTATTATTGATTTTTATAAAGTAACGAAATTCCCTTCCCTCCCACCGGCTCCTACGACATAGATGTTAATTTTTTGAAATCATAAACTTATATAATATTAAATTTTAAACTAAGAACCATAATGTACTTTACCTTTTTTAAATGTTCAAAAAAGTACATAGAAATAGAAATACTAGTGATATTCAGTGATATTTGTGGGGGCATCTGATTCAAATGTTATCTTATTGTTAGTGAACACATATCATCAGATTAAATAAATATTTTTAAAATATTAATATTATACCATATATATCAAAATAACATTAAATTAAACTATTAACTGTCAGTGAATAAAAAATCGAAAAAAGGGTATGCTAGCACTTTAGAGAGAACAGATTTCATCAAATCTGTTTTCCATCCTAACTCGAGAACTTTTTTCAAATACCTTTTTTCCATCCCAACAAAAGTTGATCAATCCCCTACACCTAATTGCATGTTATAAGTCTTAAAATTTAATTCATAAAATTTTATTCAAGTCATTGATGAGATTAAGAACTTACGTAATTCACATGCAGTTGCCAGTGATCACTAAAACGAATGGTAGCTAAATAGTAGCAAACTATCGGAATCGAATTGAAATTAACTCGCACAAATATTTCTGAGTCGTTAACGACTCTAATTATTTCAATGGCAAAAAGGTGGAGATCTAATGACTCGTGATAAATCAACATCAAAACAAAAGATTACAGATGATCACAGATCTACACAAGCAGACCAATATACGCACAAAATACGTACGTATAAGCTTTAGAACATATGATCATGCGTATATAGTACGTACAATATATATAAACATGTAGTCAGCCCCGGCCGGCGATTTGCTGCCGGCGGTGGGGACAGTGGTCCGGCGTACCGGCGGCGGAGGACAGCTGCTGCCGCCAGAGTTGCTCGTAGAACCTCCTTATGAACGCCTCCGCCTCCTCGTCGACCCTCCCGCCGTCCGCGGCCTCGTCTTCCTTCACCGGGAAAGGCGAGTCGGTCACCCTCAGCGGCCGCGCCACGGGGCTCCTCCCCAGATCCAGCATCAAAGCCGGCGACGGCGTCGGCACCAAGGAGGAAACCGACGATTCCTCGCCGGAGGCGGACTGTGCATTCAGCATCTCAAACGCCACGGCTATCGCCGCCGCATCGAAGGCGTCGTAGCAGTCGTCGTGGCGGCGGCGGCGGTTCTTCCTCTTGGCAGTGCCGCGGAAGTAGTTGGCGTAGAAGGGGGTGTTGCTGCAGCTGAATTCGGTTTCCGCTGGGCCGAAGAATGGGGCGGCGGTGTCGATGGAGCGGGAGGAGAAGACGGAGAAGTGGCCGTCGGCGGCAAAGGAGGCGGCGGAGGCTCCGTGGTGGTGCTGGTGGTGGAAGGCTACAAGGTTGCCGATGGCTTTTCCGGCGATCTTGCCCCTCTTGAGGAGGAGGTGGAGGTCCATCATCAGCTTCCGCTTGGAGATGGTTTTGCGCAGCATGTAGAAGACGACTTGTACGATGTGCCAAAGCCTCTTCGCCATAGTCGGCGTAGAGCTTGACTCCATTTTCAGAGAGAGAGAGAGAGAGAGAAGAGCAAAGCTATTGCAGTTTACTTTGGTTTGGGGCGAGGAGGACGAAGGCGACGATGGCTATTTAAAGGGGAGAAGGAAAAGCTAATTTTTTTCGTTATTTTTGTGGAGATTGGGTGGTAATTTGTAATTTTTTATTGCAAATTTATTTCTTACACGCCATTAAAATCTAATTTTTCTGCATATACTATACTTAATTTTTTTTATTATATATATATATATATATATATTAATCACTAAAAATTTATAAAAATTATATCTTATGTATAACTGATTCTATAAAATTAT
>JAEMOT010003728.1:319527-340004 GCA_019297695.1 Apostasia ramifera | reverse complement strand
GGCGGAAGGCCGAACCACTATAAATCTTTTGTGCCTATTGTGTGATATATTTCTACTGCTTACTATTTTTCAATTGTTGAATACGTTATTTCTGCACTGTGTTCTATTTTGCAAATTGACCTCATTTCTGCACTGAGTCCTATTTTATAAATTGACCTCATTTCTGCACTGAGTTCTATTTTGCAAATTGACCTCACTTTCTGGTGGTACTCTCTGTTCTATTTTTGTGTTGTCTGATTTGCTAAATCAACCTCTCTGCATTGTTTGAATTATCTATTAGTTTAATTGCCTAAATTTAAATTCATAAATTTTATTATTCCCAATTCACCCTCCTCTTGGGAAGCCTTTGGGCCAACAATTTTATATCATATTTCTCAAATATTTCAATATCATAACTAATTTTATTTCATATTATTCATAATTTTTAATAAAAAAATATCTATATTTAAATTTAAATTTTAATATTATTAAATAAATTTTACAAATAAACAGGCCCCAGGATATAAACATTGATCGGGGCATGCATGGAGAGCACATTTATTGTGAAAAATTACATATTATATTATTATATTAAAATCTTATAAAATTATAAATTTTATATTATTTTTAAATAAAATTATACTATACTCTAAATCCTGAGCATTAGAATTGTGACTTATGATCTAAAATATTAAATATGTCTTAAATTATTTAAATACTAAAAACTAAAATTTAAACTACACTCTAATTACTATTTATTTGGTAGATTAATTATATATAAAATTCACTTTAAACTTAATTTAGTAAGATAAAAATTTCTATTATGAACTTATGAATCATACACAATTGAATAAAATTAACAAAATTATATTAATAATTTAATTCATAATTTTTAAAAAATACCATGTCAAATGTGTAATTTTGTAAGATCTTAGTGTGAATATGTAATATACATAATATCTTATATTTGATAATGAAATATATAATTTTTTGTATTTAAGGTGACCTTTGTATAAATATTTGCTATATCTTTGAATAAATTATTTCCATTAAATTTAAATTACAGTTATATTTATTTTAAAAGTAAAAATAAGAAATTGAAAAATAACAAGCTCCACATGATGAGTTTGTCTTTTTTAATGTATTGAAAATGATTTTAATCAGATAGATGTCAAACATTTTTTATGTTAAAATATTTTTAAAATTATATGACATGGTATTATAGTAGTTTGATTAGTAGCAAGCTTCTATTGATAAAAACTTATATACAATAATGTGCAATTTAAGCTCTACAATTTCTGCCAAGTGATGTGTAGGGCCGTTACCGATCCGATTTGGAGCCGAGTCAATACCGGCTCGAAATTAGATTAATCAAATTTCGATCGACTCGAGCTGATTGGGCTCGACTTCGAGCCAGCTCGAGTCGATTCCAATTGACTTCGAGTCGATTTCAATTCATTTTCAAGCCGAAAATTTCAATTTTTTTTGGGCGGATCTCGAGCCGGGTAAGCTCAACTCGATCCGGCTCAGTTTATATAATATATATATATATATTATTTAATATATATTATATACATATATTATATATATCTATTATAATATAAAATGTATTTTAATTCGAGCCAATTTAGAGCTGGATCGAGCCGAGCCTACCCCAGCTCAAAATCGGCTCGAAATTATTACCGGGCCGAACTTTTGGCTTATTAGTCGGCTCATTGAGATCGACTCGATTTCGATTCGATCTAAAATAGATTCAATTTTCGATCGATTTTCGATCTTCAATCCATATCAACATCCTTAGTGATGTGTGATTCAAATCCAATTCATGAACCCTGATAAATCAGATTTTCGGATCGAATTTTGGATCAAAATAATTTAATTTTTATTTTATAATTTAAAATATTAAATTAAAATTTTTGCATTTAAATGGTGATAAACTAAGTAGGGCATTGTAGGCTTCTTTCAGGAGAAAAATCTCATTGAAATAATTTTGATAAATCATAATACTGAATCATACTCACAAGGTTGACAAAAATCTCTTTAAAAAGGCAGAAAATATTATCCTTTTTAACAAATAATTTTAAAAAAAACTTCAATTTCAATTATTAAAGAAGACTGTTTGGCGCGAGGACCAAAACAGGACCAAAATAGTACTAATTGAAAAAATAACAGTAATAATACTAAATAAATTATTTTAATTATTCTACACAAATTTTAATATAAAAAATAATATTTTACTTTATATACTCAATAATTTTTAATAAAAATATAAACTTTATTTCACATCTTAGATCAAAATACTCAATTTGAATATTTTGATCTAGAATTTGAAATAAAATTGATATTTTTATTTTAAATTATTGAGTATGTAAAGTAAAATAATATTTTTTATATTTGAATTTGTGTAGAATGATTAAAAAAATTTATTTATTTATTATTATTATTGTCTTTTAAATTAGTACTATTTTGGTCCTATTTTGGTCCTCGCGCCAAACAGGGTAATGTAATAGTTCTTATGCCAATCAATATAAAGCTATTTTTATTATATAATAGAATAGATACCCAGTTAGCTTTTATGTTACAATTTCGATGAAATATATGACTACAACGTCATTTTCATTGGCAAAAAAGGGAGAAAAGCAAGACAAAAAAAGCGCAATGTGCGAATCAGCGAAAAAATTTAGAGATTACTGAAACTTAAATTAATTATTAATTATTTAAATTTACTTAAACGATAGGATCAATATCAGATCAGATCAAGGTAGATCCAAAATTCGATTCGGTAATTACAAACGGATCGTGTTGAAGCGTCAGATCAGCAAAAATATTCAATTATTCATTAAATTCAAATCGGATCTCGGATCGGATCAAGATATGGCCCGTTTACGGGCCTACATACTATAAGAAAAGGACTTTGGAGCAACTTTTAAAAAAGTGTGGACCAAAACATAATGATCATGTAGTCTGAAAAACCTGTAAGTAATTTACCTTATTTTTTTCTAGGAGCATTTACATACATACCCCTTAAATCATCTTGAATTACATATTAAATCCCTCATTTTTTAATTTTATAACTTAACCCCCTAAATCATCCGAAAATAAAAATTAGTAAAATACATGTATTTGCAAATATATTTATAATATTTATATATACATATTATTGATAATAAGCATTCAAATAATTATAAATCAGCAATAAATATCCTTTAAAAATCTTGAGAAAAACTTAAATATATTATTTTTGGATGATTTAGGGGGTTAAGTTGTAAAATTAAAAAATTCAGAATTTAATATATAATTTAAGATGATTTAAGGGATATGTGTGTAATTCTCTCTTTTTTTCTAATAAATTCACAGATACAAACAAGGTAGAGCCCAATAGATCTGGTTGGGTTAAAACTGAATGTGTTTGTGCTGGGAATTACCAGATTAGATCTGGGGAATTACTTATTACTTTGTCTCCTTGAACAAAGAGATCTACTGGCCAAGATTCAAAAAATGACAAGGAGGAATAATTCTCCAAATTATTATTATAAACACTTCATAAAGCAGTAAACTGCTGGACTGAAACTTCCAAGGGGAGAGGTGGGTGGGGAGCTCATGAGGGCTCATCAGTCTTGTGTTCCCAAGGCCTCTTCCTCTTCTTTAATGCCAGAGGGCAGCAAACCCCATAGTCTAAAGCCAGCATACAGTCATAACAATGGCAGCACGTATATAAATATCATTTTTTTAATGATAATCAACTCATAATTTCACCATTGATATTGTTTTTCTTCTTATTTTGGACATCAAATAGTATTTTTTTTTTCTTTTTCTTCACATAAAGAACAACAAATACTCATCATATATGAATATATGATATTTATATATATCAAATTAGCCAGACAGGCACAGCAGCATCTCCTTCTCTCTCTCTTCCTTCTTCATGTTTTTCTTCTTGTCGATAAGCAAATTTAACAGCCAGCGGCAGTTCTCTTCATATTGAAAGCATGAGCAACTGATCCTTTTCCATTATTCATAATTTTTTTTCCTTATTTTTCCTCGTCTTTTTCAAGTTTAATCCATTTCCAGTAGTAACCTTCCTGGCCTCAAGAAATCTATAGCTCACCAAATAAAAATGAATTACCGATGCGGAATTTCATAAAAATAACTCTCATCCTTCAGGAAATGGGCGACGACCCGCTTATTTTCCTTCTCTTTGCTGCCGGAGAGGAGCAGTGAGAACTCGTCTGTGAAAGGGAATTCATTTCATCACTGTTGTAGCTCAGGCAATTAGCAGCATCAAGAACCCCAATTGGGGAAGAAACAGATGGGATTCCATTATTTGCAGATTTACTGCTCATAATTCTCTCTTCTTGTATCACTTCAAAACATATTAACACTCTTTCCTGCAATCACAATCCCAATTTTCTTGCTCATCACTGTAATTTTCAACTATAAAGTTATATGATGCAATAGGAAAGATAGATTTCTTATTCACCTTATCTACATGGCTGAGACAGGTGATGGCATTCTCAACATCTAGAGTCTGGTTTTCTTCTTTCATCACTGATAGTGCAGTTGCTGCAGCAATTTCGGAAGGCCTGAATGCCAGGAATTCGATCCCTGCATCGATAAAAAAAAATGATAGAATCATGTTAAATCTTCCCCTTTTTAAGCTCTTCTCAAGATTTAGTTGGTACCTCGGATCGTGCTGAGGATGAGCTCAACGGATCGAGGGACCGATAATTCAGATGAGGGATCACCGTTTTTGAGCTTGTGAAGGAAGTAGTCTATGAAGGAGAAGGGGGAAACAGTTTGCATCCTCCATTTGAGGGTGCTTAGAACTAGAAGTTCCATTCTTTTTATAGTTCTAGACTCAAATATGAACTTGGCTTCTCCTACCTATGAATTCAGCATGAATTGGGTCATTCCCATGGGTCATGAATCCCATTAAAAGAGCTCTAAATTGCTGTATTCCCTTAGTTACCTGAAGATCAATAGAGAGAGGGGCTTCTGTCTCATCCATTTTGGCAGCCAAAGACAAACATGATACTGCTAGCAATTGAGACATCCAAGCCTTGCCTTGCTATAGATTAACAGATCAGTGAACAATCAGTCATAGCAAGAGAAAATTTTTTGACATCAATCAAGTGAAATTTTGTAAAATCTTACAGGGAGCTCATAAGAGGAGAGGAATCTATCCAGATAGTTTACAGAAAGATAAGCACACAGGGGTTTGAAATTGTAATGGGCATGAACCTGCCATTGATACAAAAGTTTTGTTAGCTTCTACTGCAGCAACAATGATCAAAAACCCTATCGGTAATGGGAATCGGTGAATCGAAATCCATCAAAACTAAAAACCCGATGAGGAACAAGAGAATCCCAAAAGAACCCACCTTGAAAATCCAATCAATGGCTTCTCTTCTGACGGAAACGTCCAAAGACCCACTCAATAGCCTTTTGGCGTAGTCCTCCCTTGGCTGATGCTCCACCTCTCTGCTGAATAGCAAGGCGAAGCACTCATCTGAAAGTAAGGGAAAACCCATCAAGGAATCCGCATAAATATCAGATCCTCTTCGCTGAAGAGGCCAATCGGACCAATTTATTTCAACTTCTTCTTCTTCTACTTCATCGAAGTTCAAGATGCTGTTGCGATCCTCAGCACATAGGAGGATGGAGGAGGAATAGTCGTAGCTTATACCCATCTCTACCAATCCCTTTTGCAGAAATGCTCAAATATGCAAAGTGCGAGTGATAATTCTTCTATAAGTGAAGATTCATGAACCAGTGTTCTTCTTGCTCCTTGGGTGCTAGGTTGAGGGACAGAAGGAAAGAGGGGAGGAAGAAGAAGAGGCGGAGACCACTGTTGCATAGAGGAAAGAGGGGTTTTGTAGAGGAACGGGGTGAGGGGAATATTGGGCCAGCGAGACTGAGAAAATGGAAGGCAAAATTTGAGACAAGGAAGGAAAAGGAGGAGGAAATTCTGAAGGAAAATTATAAATACTTTTAGGCTGGATATTTTTGTAATATTTCCCCGTGATTTTGTCTGCTTTAGGAGGCGTTTATTTATTTTATAAAAAAAAAAAAAAAATCATTATGCGATAATTGTTGGACTTTATGCTTGCATTTGATTTAATTATGTTTAGAAATTGGGTTTCAATAAAGGCCACCCGAATTCCTTGTCTGCCCTTCAAACTTTCTTAGAATGACAATCGTGCCACATGTCTTCCGGGGATACACGAATCTTGATGACGAATTTGGGTTCATTGGTCCATTCATATTCCAAATCAAGAACGATATCCATTTATAAATTATAATAAATATTAATTATTTTTGAGTAAATTACATCCAAGTGCTTGAGTTTAATGCTTAATAATGCAAGGGTCCGCATTTTTTAAATTATAACATCTGAGTCCCTGAGTTTTAATAAATTATCAAATTAGTTTTTTTATTTTCTAATTATTAAATTTTTTTAAAATTACCATTATACCCCTCCCCCTCTCTCTCCTTCCGGACCATCCGGCGACCGTAATGCGTGTGCGATGCAGCCTCGCCCGTGCGCGGGGATCAGGAGGAGAGAGGGGAGGGGTATAATGGTAATTTTTAAAAAATTTAATAATAAAAAAATAAAAAGACCTATTTAATATTTTGTTAAAATTCAGGGAGTCAGATGTTATAATGTGGACTTGTGCATTATTAAGCCTTAAACTCAAAGACCCAGGTGTAATTTACCCATTATTTTTTTACAAATTTAATTTGATGTGTCATTAGCAATATGAGTCATTGTGACCTGTTTTGAAGATGAAAGGTTTGGGACCCTTATGAGAAAATGGAGGGGTATTTGAGTAAAATTACGACACTCTTTATCCACACCTTTAACTTTCTTCAGTGTTTTTGTCCCATCAAAAAAAAAATTTTCAGTTATTTTGTTATAAAAAAAGAGAAAAAACTTTCAGTATTTTTTTAAATTTAAATTAAAATTCTAATAATCGTTTAAACTTAAAATATATCAATATTATAAATTCAATTCTTATTATTTATCTCATATAATCTAAAATAATAATTATCTATCGCTTTTATTCTTGTACAATTGGGTATTATAGCATTATGCATCTCAAATATAAAAACATATTCACCCATTTAATTATAAAATTTTTTATTATTTATTTTATAATTTTATCTTAAAAAATATCTTTATTTATATAATTAGAAAATTTTCGTCTATTTTTATTGTTATATAATTTATTTCTATGCCTCTCTCACTACTACTCATCTGGCCTAGAACTTTGCTAAAATCAAATTTTGCTCTAGTGATTCTCTTTTCTTAAAATATTACTCGATATTCACTTCTTTTTCTTTTTAATCACAAGTTATTATAAATGATGTGATTGAGATAATCTTGCATTTAGTAAAAGAGAATGAAAATAAAATCTCATGTTGATTAAATATATATACATATATATATAATTAATAAAAAAAATGTTGATTTTTTTTAGGATAAATTGCTTCTTGGCCACTGAGGTTAGAATATTTCAAATTAATCCTAACCTTTTAAAATCCTTGATTTCAGTCCTAAAGTTGTAAAAAGTCATCATTTGATCCTAATTAACACATAATAAATAATTTTTTACTATTATATTATAAAATTATTTCTAATCATTAATTTTTTGATTTTTTAGAATATAATTTTAAAATATTTATATTTAGTATTGAATTTTTAAAGCAAAAATCCTATGAGAAAAGCAAGCAAAAATTGCATGATTTCGAAACGGAACAAAATTATGGGGCTTTTATAACTTTAGAAACTAATTTTTAAAATATTGGGATTAATTTATTTAATTCACTAAATAATTTTTTAAAATATTGGGATCAAATATTGGGATCTTAGAGGCCTAAATGAAATTTACCCCACCTTTTTAAAAATAAAAAGTTTTAATAGATATAAATACTTGTCAAACATTTTTGAGAGGATGGTTATTGTTGTTGTAATTTAAATTTTATCAATTTAAATTAAATTTATTAATGATAATAATTGAATATTATTTTTTTAAAAATAGAGTTTCGGCCTAATTTTAGCCAAAATCAAAACTCGATAGTTTCAACCGAGATGCTCGCGATTTCAAAAAGCAAAACACAGCTGTCTCGTTTTTTTTATAAAACTTTATCCTTAAAAAAAAAATCATAAAAAAATTATTTCTCAAAAATATATAAATTAATATTGAATTTTGGTTTCATTTATTTGTTTTGAAAATGAGGGCTCTGTTGCATAACCTTAAACCCTTGTAAATACATAATAACTAATTATTTTTGGGTTTAATTCAATGAATTATCTTTTAAAATAAATATTTAATTCACTAAATAATTTAATAAATTGATATTAAATAAAATTTTAAATTATTTTTGGTGAGATATTAAAAGCCGCATAGAGTTTTTCTTAAAAAAGCCGGACTCTCCAACGGGCGTGGGAGCCAGGGACCATGTATTTTTTATAGGTGTAATAATGCCCCAAAGCACCAAAAGAGCTTCTCCAAAATAATGAAGAAAAAAAATAATTTATTAATTTTAAATTTTAAATTTAAATTTTAAAATTTTAAATTGCCAAAAAAAAAAATCTGTATATTTTTTTATTTTTCATTTTTAATGAAGAAATAGTCAAGATTATAAAATTTTAATTTGAAAGGAATAAAAGGTGCATTCTACTTTTGAATTTACCAAAACTAAGGTAAAATTATTATTTTAAATTTATCAAAAATTTAAATAATTTTATTTCACATCTAACACAAATTTTAATTTTAAAAATTAATTTTATTTCATATTTGATACAAATTCCAATCTTAAAATCAATTTTATTTCATATCTTATACATCTTCTTATATTAAAATATATATTTTTTTACTATCAATTTTATAAAATAATTTATTTTTTTTTTGAACAAGGCCTAAAACTTTGCACATTCATTCATAAAATTTGAATTGTTCAGCATAATCTATGAGTTTCAAGATTTATTGTGATTTAGTTCATCCAACTAGCTTTACATATATACCCAAATTTTGCTTTACATAGATTTTCGCCTATTTTTTTTCTAGGTTCGAGATTTGTCGTCCGTATACGGTAAAATTATGTCATCAACATGCACTATCAAAGTTTTTTTCTCAAATTAGACTAGCTATACAATATAATATTAGACGAATTATCTTGTCGAGTAATACTACACATCCCCAATAAAAAACTCAAAATTTTGAATCCAATTAAGATATTTATATAATGATACAAAAGTCGGATACACAGGAATTCTAGTTAGATTCAATGTTTATGCCTCGTATGGTCGGGAAAAATTTTATAATTAAAAACCTTATTTTATTTTTTACAAAATAAAATAATATTTTACATTTTATTCTACATAAATTTTAATATTAAGCAATCACTTTATTTCACATTCAATATAATTTTTAATATAACTAACCAACTTTATTTCACACCATACATAATTTTTAAAAAAAATTATAATTTTTTTTTCAAATTATTTTTTTTTCTCCAATCAAACAGAGCCTTAGGGTCATTTATGGGAGTTATAAAGCATTTCTCCAGTCTAAATTATTGTAAAACTTCAGACTTAAGAACATGAGTATAATGATTCATACTTTAAGAGCCACTAATTGCATGCCTGTGACTGAAGAGAGTAGGGAGTGATTGTCGGGTAATATTCTAAAAGAAAAAAAATTATTAAGATAAAGTGCAGCTCTTGACAGGCTTTTAAGCTGATAAATAGTGATGAGAGAGGAACATAAATGAATCATTTCATATCAAAAAGGATAGGAGACCCTGAGCTGTATAAGTAGATAACGTAATCTCAAATGAGAGAGGCACCTTTTGAGGCAAAATCGTGAAGCTAACAATGAAAAACTTCATAGTTATACATGCTTAGGCTAGAGTAATATTGGATGAGTAATCTCGTGAGAAATATTTAGATCACATAATTTTCTAAAGTCAAAGCAGATAATATCTCTACATTCAGTCCACAATGTACAAGTAAATTAGATAACCTAGTTTAAGTAGTTATAGTAAAATATTTAATGTGAGATAAATTTTGTATACATACTCCAATAATTATGTAGATTCCTCAATAAAAAGAATGAACTCTACATTTATTTTAATTTAGGACCGATGGTACTAACCAATTATCTCAAATACTTAAGCCGATAGGAAAATGCAATCAAATATCTTATTATACTATGCATTCACATAGCGTTCATGAAATTTAACTGACTTGGCCACCATCAACCAGCATGCTACAACATTAGAGTTGGACATGACTTGTGCAAGAGCACGTGACTTTACCAATCTCAACATACGACACTGTTGCATAACTTAGCCATACCCAATCTCCATGCCATTGCTCCCACAAATATTTTCTACCTAGATTAAATAGTAGTGTGCGCACGCACGCACGTGCGTATATATATATATATATATATATATATTTATTTGTATATATTTAAATAAATAAATAAATATATATATATATAATTGATGCAATGTAATGTAACGTTGCTTAACAATCATGCTATTCATAAATATGACACCTACCTTATAGCTAGCTAATTACAATGATCATGGAAGTAGCCCCTCTTGGACTTCAGTTTCAATGCATTATCTTCTCCAAATGCATTAAATAAACAAAGAAATCCAAAACACACACCCAACCTTGAACCTTCCACGCCATAGTATATATCCTCATTACAAAGTCTTCTATATTATAATTTTAGAAACAAACATTATGCAATGAGACATGCTTATCTTTTTAGGTGTACATACATAGAAGGACAAAATTGTAAAATACTTGTACTTTTATAATATAAATATATATATTAATATAATAAATTTTGATTTATAATTCAAAATGCCCTAATTTACATCACATTATTGTTTCTATTAATATCCTAGATCCTTGTGCTCTTTCACTTACAAATATGTTAGGAACTGCTTTTTGCACTAATGATTTAATCGTTTGGGTTATCACAGGACAATCACTCCTAGCCCTTATCGATCCCAGGAGTTTAGCCTAGGCCCACCACCTTTCGTGATTTAATTCCTGTATAAAATATATCATGCAAAGAAGGTTCAGTGTTGGTATTATTATGTCATAATCTAAGGTATTGTTCTGCTTTGGTTATCTGATCTAAGCCTCACAATTTCGCCCCTCAAAAGATGCATCAAAATCTATCATATTTTTATATATAACTCATGAATACTCATTCCATTTTCAAGTGTAATATTTACATACTCTTTTACTTAGTAGCACGATAGAAACCACTCATTAAATGAGCATTCTAGCCTTTGGGATGTCACCAATAATCCTCATCCTTAGCTCTTTTATCTTGGGACTCATAATTTCCCTCCATATTTATAAGTAATCATAAAACACTAATAATATACAAAACATGTATTCATACGCCAGGTATAATGACTTAACTTTTATTGAACTGGTGGCACGAGAAAGCAAAAATATGTATAGAATTCCACTCCAAAACATTATTTGAATATTCATAACTTTCAAACAACTAAGTGAAGCTACATATATAACAACTCGACTCAAAATATTGCTATTTGTTGATTTAATTTGTTATCATTTAAATAATTATTCGATTAGAAATCATGAATAGCAAGCGTGAGGACGAAATGGACAAGCATTAATTAGTTCAAAGCCAAAAAAATTTCATTGCAAATGTTTGTTTGAATCAATCATTCTCGTATGAACGTACGTATTGGGGGCAGATTTAATGATCCTCTTTTTCATCAGGTTTATCAAATCTTATTCATTCCAATTAAGTAACTTTAGTATTTATAAAGTTGCTATTACCACTCATATCTTCTCCGAATCACACAAAATTCATGTGACTAGATAGCATATTTCAAGCATGTATCAGCCCACAATGCTCGTCATCATTTGCCTTCACTTTCTAGGATTTAAACAAGAAGCACGAGAGAAAATTCTACCATTAATAACTACTCATCCCCTCTCGGAGAAATACAACTTCTCTATGCAGCTTCCCTTTATCAGCATTCTTTTATGTCCAACCGTAATAGATAAATTTAAGGCAACTTCGATCTTTTTCTTCAACACCAGTAATATTCATCATTTTGTACTCATGTTTTTTCATAGTGGTGTCTTAAACCGCTAAGATCATCGCCATAATTTTCTCCGAAATAATCACTCCCACACTAAACCTTTCACCTTCCTCGCTCGTTCTACTTTTTATCTTCGGTTTTTCATCTATCCAATTTACTCGACGTATTTTCGCGTCAACCAGGTAGGACAGATGACTGATGGCGCGAACAAAACACAATTATTTCCAAAATTATACACAAAACTCTGAATAGCCATTTTTATGTTAACAAAATAGATGTATTTTATAGAGAGAATAGAACCACATGATCAGAAGGAAGGAGATAGCAAAAAAATGGGGGAGGCTCCTCGGATTCTCTTTGGTGGGGGAGTACTGATTGGCATGGCTCTTCTAGCTGGATATTTATATTAATATTTTTAGTCGTTGATGTGAAAGAAATATTAAAGAGGCATATATAATATAAATATTATAGATATTGAAAGCTGGTTGTTTTTTTCTTAATTATATGATGCCTTGAGGCATCTCTTGATCCGGATTTTACCGGGAGGTGTGCAAACTATGGCTTAAATCGAAAAATTGAACAGAATTATTTAAATTTAGCAGTTTAGTTTGATTTAGAATCTAACGATTTAGTGATGGTTTGATGTTTTGAGTATTTCGGTTTATTGATTTGGGTTCGGTTTCACGTGCTTGGAAACCAAACCGACCGAATTAATCGATTATTAAATGACTCATATATAAATATGATTTTAGGGTTGGGCCGTTTCAGTTGTATTATAATAATTTAACAGTATTGATTTTAAATCTATCGAGTCATAGTATATATGTACATTTATGAGTTTTTATAGTGTATTTTTATGCTAATTATTTAGTGTATTTATGAAATATTTGTTATGTAATTTTAATTATATTATAATATTAATGAAATAATGTGTACAATTGCTTATTATTTCTTCTTACTTTTTTTGTTAGTTTATTTTGGTGATGCGATTGAGTTAGTAAGTTAAATTACTTATTATTGTGACGAGAAAACAATTGGAAGAACAAAAACTGTCTGAGCGGAAAAACCACGCCTCCTTTCGCTCCAGATGAGTCGGCGTGGATCCAGATGCAACACTTATTGTGCTAAACTACTCTTATATTAAAGCTATTGTCTAGATATTAATATAGAAATATTTAATATCATTATAAGATAGAAAATCTAGTTTTAACCGAACAAAACTAAATTAAACTGATATTTATTTAGTTGATTTGGTTTAATTTATAATCTAATTTAGTTGGTTTGATTTCATTAAATTTAAAATTAAACTTAATTTTTTTTTGTTTGATCATTAAATTAATTAATTAAATTGAATGCACAGGCCTAGAGGAGGCTTTGACGAGGGAAAGGTCTTTACTCTTTAGATCTACCCACTCTCATGTGATAAATCTAGTTAGTCTTTTTATGGCTTAGTCTGCAGTTCTGCTTTGGCTCATCATCTTTTTATGACCCGGATGCCCAACTGAGTCAGCCTGGCACGAGGAGACTTTGCCCTTGTGGCCCTGAGCACATGCTCACATTCTTCCACATATATATATATATATATATATATATATATAACTATTAATATTAGAGAAATCTATGACATACAAATTAAAACATATATATATATAAATCTAATGAGGTTCATTCAAGGTTAGAGTTGTGTTAGTGTTCCTCTTGGTCTAGTTTTAACATATTGCCCGAAGGGCACTTAATTTCATCCCCCACCAAAAGATTAAGGTCATAGTTTCGACAGTCGTAGTTAGAGTATTTTGAGGAGAAGACCGAGAAGGTTGTCTGAAATCAGATGCAAAACTGGCAAATTTGCATAGCTTTTTTAGGAATATCTCCTTTCTGAATTCTGACTGATTAGTCGACTTCTGCTTGATTCCGAGAAAGTGGGAGATTTCCTATAAAGTTGTACCCACCAGTATCAAGTTATCTAAATAAGATTAAAGAGACATGCAAGGGAATACAAATAAAGGGGTCTGGATGTCGTGACTTATGCTACTAGTCGTCTAAACATAGAAAAGAAAAGAGGGATATCTCCTTCCAGACTATGCTTCTTACTTATAGCTTCTTCTAAGGACATTAATGCTTGCACTAACGGAAGCTAGAATCAAAGATTTTTTATCCTCAATTCCCCTTTCTGTCTTTATCTTCTACTTCAAAAAATTTGATTATACTGGAAGTTTAAGCCATCAAATTATAGGCATTGTGGTTTCTTTTGATTGGGTTGTATGTAAAAAAATACTTCAACATTCTTGTTGCTCTTTCATGAGGATTAAAAAAAGTCGAGATGACTTATTAAGAAGTTTTTTTAAGAAAGTTGTCATAGAAGAAACTGATTGAAGTTCAACAAGCTTTAAGAATCCCCAATGAAGAGAAATCAAATTATGATTAAAATTTGGATGCATGAAGCACACAAGGTTTGGAAACCTCAAAGAAGGAATCTATGAATCATATGAGGAATGTTTCAGAGGAAGTAATCTTTGAGGACTGACATCAAACCATCAATGAGGAATTCATGAATTAAACAAAATTGCTTATTCACTCATCACTAAGAAGTGAATTCCACAAAAATAGAATGTGTAGTTCTACCATCTCAAAGAATCTCATGTGAATAAGAAGGAGTGACCATATCAGCTAACTATCAAACTGCCACGAGGTGTCTACAATAGGAAAGCGGCGTGCAAAACACTTTTCGAAACACATATAAAAAATCATTATCCTATCAGTGTCCTACAAAAAGGTTATGTGGTGTGTAGCTGATGTCGAGCTAAGTAAGATACTGCTCAAGTGAAGTTAGCCAAACAACTGAGGAAGACATTTATTTGCAAAGATTTGAATAGCAGTGATCAATTTTTGGTGTACTTCATTATAGAAGAAGTGAAGAGAAAAAAAAAAGACAAACAAGATCTCTATTTTCACTTAGAATTTTAAATGAAGATTCTTGTAACTCTTTCGTGAGGCATGGAAAAAAGCAACTCAAACAAAATCCTATTTTAATTATTGTTTTGCTTATCATAGCCAACAATTTTAGATATCCAATATATTCTACATTTACTTTTTCATTCGATAGTTGAAGTGTGTTGTCAAAGATTCCGAAGTTTTTCAACGAGATTTGATTTTTCGACTTCGACAAGTTTTAGCTTTTTCAACGCCAAAAAGGCAGCAATTCTTATCAAAAAAAAAATTTGGCTTCTTCTCGATTTCGTCTAATGCCTAATTTTAGTTGGCTGATTTTCATATTAACAAAGTATGAAACTCTCGTGTAACATTTATTTCTCGACCTCATCATCCTGACCAACTTCCAATTGCTCGAAAATTCTCAACTATAAAGAGACACTTAAGACTATCTATTTTTTAAATCTCTACTACACCCAATCTTTTTGGCAATTTTATTTTAATATATAATGCAACCTAAGTATAACTATACATGTATGATGTATATGTATTTAAGAGTATGTATATATATAATATACGTATGCAAAGGGTACTGTCATTTATTAAAGCTTACATTCTATGAATATGATATTAAAACATTTTATTTCCTATCTAACTATTAAAACTAATAACAGAACAAATTAAAAATACTTGTTCAGTAACTCGGTGAAAAAGACTTTTCGCCCCCATTTCCGAATGCACACAGATCGAGTTTGGGTCGAGTTTTTAATCTAATTGAGCTAAATAATCGTCCTTTTATATTAGTAACTAAATTGTTATGTATAATAATATTATTTTTAAACTTAAAAAGATATAATGATTAGTAACTAAATTAGAATTAATTAATTATGTATACATTTGTATGTAGTGACCAAATGATGTTACTTGGATGGTAAATTTTGTGAAATTACCAAAAAAAATAAAATCATAAGGTCTAATATTTCTAATGAAATGGCATTATATATGATATTTAATAATAATAATTGCCAAAAAAAATTCAAAAGTTGACAAGAATAATAGGGATAAGAATATTGACAATGATATACTTTTAAATGTAATACAATACAAGTTAGGAAGCCCCAGCCATTCATGATTGATTGAGAAATTGGTTTAAAAACAAGTCATATGCATATTTAATAATTATTATTAATCTCAAAAAAAATTTATAATTGCTTTAAAAAAAATAATGAATGCTAATTGCATACGAGAATTGTCACATATTTGCAAGTTACTACGAGTTGTAATACTCATGTATAAGTGGACGACTATTAGCCCTGTTTGGCGTGAGTACCAAACTGGTACTACTTTAAAAAATAATAATGATAATAATAAATAATTTTTTTAATCATTCTACATAAATTTTAATATAAAAAAAATTATTTTATTTTATATATTTAATAATTTTAATAAAAATATTAACTTTATTTCACATTCTATTTTGAGTATCTTGGTCTGGAATGTGAAATAAAATTGATATTTTTATTAAAAATTATTGAGTATGTGAAGTAAAATAATATTTTTTCATATTAGAATTTATATAAAATAATTAAAAATATTTATTATTATTATTATTATTATTTAAACTAGTACTATTTTAGTATTGATTTTGGTCCTCGCGCCAAATAGGGTCTTAATTTCAAGCTTTAGTTTTTTGGTTGATATATAGATGTCTACTGATTGTATATCGAGATTTTGGCCTCTCTTTGTTCTTGAACAATTTTATATTGGAGTTGATAGCTAGAGGTGGCAATTTGTACCCGTACCCGATTAAACTGCCCAACCCCGTTATGAAATGGGGCGGGTACGGGTATGAATCAACTATACCCGCCCCGCCCCAGCCCTTTATGTATATATTTTTATTTATTTTTATATAAGCTTATATAGAGTCAAATAAAAAAATTGCATTGAAAATGAAGAAATATAAGGCATTATTTTCATAGTGTAATATTCATTATGTGGCTACGATTTTTATTATTTTAAATAGAGTAAATAATTCGATTTTCATTAACATTAGTAAGAAAGCGAGGCGAGACGAGTATGGGTTTGTGAAAACTAGAATAGGGGCGGGGCGGATATGGATAATGAATAATATATAGCGGGCCGGGTATGTGTATTTATACATCCGACCCAAACCCGTCCCGTTGCCATTCCTATTGATAGCTCGCTTAGAGTGATTGTCGGTATATTGTGTTCTTATGATACTTTCACGTGGTGATCTCAATTGGTGTGCTATGTGCTCTTGGCATTACACTTGATCGGAAGCCTATTTGAGAGAGTAGTAAATTTAATTTGGATCTCGACACAAGAAGTTGTTAAATGCGCATAAAATACTACTTATAAAATTCATTTTAAATGATATTGTGATATATAACACATATTTTAGTAAAAAATAAGATAGATAATGAGCTTAATTTAACTTTAATTGGGCTCAACTCAAAATAAAATATTTTTTCCTACTAAATTTTAAGGATTTACAATAATGATCATAACAAAATAGCATGTCAATCTAGTCATAACGATGTTTTTGGACTAAAACGTGAGAAATGACCTAATTCAACTACTGGCTAAAGAATAGGGATCTTAGGGAAAAATGACAGGATCCATTCGAAAGACTCCAAAACTATTTGAACCAATTAGAAAGTACCTGCGAAACTTATCCTACGTAATATGTACCGCTGCATGGCACACGTGTCGCGCGGAGGACGCGTTTCAGAACGGGCACGTGGCGTTAGCACAGAAGAACAAAAAAAATGGAGGGAAAGACGTAAAACTAATGGAGGGAAGCTCATTTTCCTTTCATGAATAAATGGAGGGAAGATTAGGTAGTTGGCCCATGCCCAATTGTGCTAGAAACTTATAAAATTGCTCAATAATTAGCTAAATAATTATAAGTTGAAATTTTGACTTTATTTTATTTTTTAATTAAAAGTCAATTCATCTAAAATATGTTAATTGATGTTATAAAATTTCATAACTTTGTCGTAGAAATTGCGTAATCAAATTCGTCAGAAAATTAATTTCAGATGAGCTAGCTCAAATTGAGGTCAATGTAAATCAAAATCATAAACTTACCTACTTATACACGTTAGCGTCTCTCCCTAATATTATACACAGTTCATTTCTGTACAGATATTAAATTATAAATATGACTGTAATTAGCAGTTAGTTGAGTTATAGTGAGCTGCCATTAACTCGAATTTTAATTTTATGACATGGTAGCTAGTTGGATTTGAGTAGTTTAAAATTTATTTATTAAATTCATTTTAATTGAATTGAGTTAAAATTCCTATCTCATTTTTAATTAAAATGTTCCATCACACATGGCCTATATCACTTATTAATAAGATAAATTAATTGTTATACGATCTTGATAACAAATGTCATAAAGAAAACATTACAAAATGCGGACCTCAAAAGCTCATTCGAGTCAATTATGAGTTACAGATTTCGTTTCAAACAAATTGGTTTTGTGCTTTAAGTAAAAGTTGATTTAGAATTGAGTGATTGCAAACAGTTATCAAATATGTGTAGATTTTTAAACACGATAAACAGTCTAGTTCATCATAAATATTATATACTTTGGTCCATTGGGCCTTAAAGACTTAAATGTGTCTACCAGACTTTATACAAAAAAATATATACGCACAATTTCTGTAATAGTTTGATTTGCTAATATAAGATTTGCTTGAGTGTATTATATGCTGTCTCTTAAAAGTTATCCAAATGCTAACAGAAAATTTCTTTGACATCATATGTAATATTAGATTTAGCTCAGTGGAACTCACGAATTTATAGCGTATACGCTCAGCATTTTTTTTTGGTACTGTGTCAGCATAAGATTTACCTAAAATCTCCACAAACAAACCAAACACTTTACGGCGAGCCGATTTTGAACGTCGATGAAATTCGAGCAAGCCAATCGGACAAGGCGATGATCATCCCCTGCCCTGTCCCCAAGCGTGGGGAAAGATGGAGAGAAATAACATGGCAATACAAAAAAAATAATAAAAAAAATGAAAATAAAAAAGGATTTATTTCTATATGAACAGATGAGTACAAGGCCACGCAGATGGAGATCTCATCTCACGCAATCTTTTGTCATAGTTTATTGAAAGCCCCTCCATTAATCAATTATTTGATCGGCAGCCGACCGATTAAAATGCGCGGTGTGAGCCCAAAGAGGCCATGTGCGCCGAACCCCAATCCCTCGATGAACAACTGGATCGGGCTCGGCATCGAAAAAGCGCCACAGCATCCGCCACGGCTCTCCCTATCATTTGATCTAAATTGAACACGCGACGCAAACAAACTTCAATATTGCATAACAAACCTTTTTGTTTTCATTTAGGATCCTCAGGATCAAATAAATTATTTACATTAATAATATATATATATATTTTTTAAATTATATTAAACTAGAAAGATGTTTGTTACGCCTGGATCTGCGCCGATGCATCTGGAGCGTACACGTGGAGACCTACGTGACATCGTCGTCAAAGGAGCTCAACGACGAACGGAGGTTGAAAAGGCACCCACGGACGAAAGGCTGTCGTCGAAGAACCCGTGCCGAAGAGCCTACGACGAACTGCTCACACACACAATATGAGGTACAAGACTCGATACCGCTTTTAAGAAACATGACCCCCCCTCTGTTTGGACAGTACAATCTATACAACTGAATTCATAATATATCAGTCGTCAAAAATAAAAGCCATGCCCTTGAAGTGACTCTCCAAGGGTCAGTCTACACTATAAAATTTGATCTTCTGGTTAATTTCTAGCTTCAACAATATTTAAAAATTTAAAATTCTTACTAATATAAATAAAAAAATGAGAGAAAATAATAAGATTTAAAAATCATAATTAATTAATTAATTAAAAATATTATTATATTATAATTTTTCTAGAGAACTTATGGAGTGTTGTGGTCCCGTTGTACCTCCCAAATTACAAGTAGGTCTACGCATATGAAAATATTTCATTGTGATTTTCATAGATTTTGCATAATAATTTGTTATGAGCTTAAAATGAAAATAGTGTGAAATGCGTTATTGAACAATGCCTATTGGAAAGCTTTGAGAAAGTTGACCATCTTGCTTTATAGGTGCACCTTATTAAAGTTGATTTTATTTTATTTTTCTAAGGAATTAAAGTGTTATTTCGGAATAACTTTAGTTTGCTTTGTAATTTTAATCCATATATTTTATTTTATGTGATTTTTACCTACATGACATGAAATTTATACGAAATTACGTATTTCACCATCAATTCATAAATATTACCACTATTACACCATATTCATTTAAATTTACGCAAACTTCACATTTCTAAATTGGCCTTGATCTTAACTATATTATTAATATATTAATTAAATACTATAAATAAATTAATTTATAAAAATAACAATTTAAATATTT
>JAEMOT010003728.1:304402-318825 GCA_019297695.1 Apostasia ramifera | reverse complement strand
TTAAATCCACATGACTATAATTTTTAATTGAAGTAAGAAAATTGATGTGTTTACAGTAAAAAATAAAATATATATTAGAATTTAAATATTAATGAATTTATGCATTTTAATTTATATATAATATTATAAAGTATATGAAATATGTGAAATATGTGAAATGCATAAAATTTAAATGAATATAGTGTGATAGTGATAATATTTACGAATTGATGGTGAAATGCATAATTTCATGTAAATTTCATGTCCTGTATGTAAAAACCCCTTATCTTATTCATAATTGGTTATATTCAAGAGGCTAGGAATTTGATGTGTTATTATTATTATTATTTTTTTTTTGATAATAAGTTGATGTGTTGGTTGATATAAATTGGGATAATTTATTTCACATTTTACTTGATTGTAGGTACTTTTTTAGGTTTTTAGTCGAGTCATCTATACGATATAGGTTATATGTTCGGTTTATAGCTGTACTATTAGAGGAGAAATATTAAATAAGTGAATAAATATTATTCGATTTAATGAGATAATTTTACACAATATATATCTCAATAAGTCATACTAATTTGTCAATATATACAAAATAAAATTTACTCAATAACTTTTGAGTACACTGAGATGTCGTTTAATTGGAGTCAATTTTTTTACTCAATATAAATTTCAACTATAAAAATTAACTTTATTTTATATCTAATATAAATACGAATATTAGAATTAAAAGTATTTTATATTTTACACATTTTTTTAATATTAAAATAATATTATCTCCTATTAAATATAAAAAATATGTTTTTTTCTTTTATAATAAAGAAAACTTGAACCAAATGAGGCTTGAGAGTTACTTATTCTCAAACTTCACGTATCTACGGTTAACCAAAGAAAATCATAAGAGTATCGCATTAATTGCATAATCTAAGGCCCTGTTTGGCAACTGGCTAAAATAAATGACTTATTTTAACCATGGCTAAAATCTTAAATTTAATTTAAAAAATTCTTTAAAAATTATTTTATAACTTATCCTACACAAATTTCAACATTAAACAATCATTTTATTTCACATCCAACACAATTTTAATATAACAAACTCACTTTATTTCACATCATACACATTTTTCTAAAACTTTTCACTAAAATTTTCCAAAACTATCTTTTTTTCCTCCAACCAAACAGAGCCTAAGTCTATCAGTTAGCTCTGGTATTAGAGGAAAAATATTAAGGGCCCAAGTTTGCCTCAATAGGTTAATTGGTTAGATCTGTCACATGCATATAAACAACAGCAACAATAACCAAGCCTTACTCCCACTAGGTGGGATCGGCTGCATGAATTCTTTGTTTTCATTGCGCTCTATCAGTTACCAAATTCTTATCAAAGTCTAATTAACTAAGATCACTTTTTATAGTTTTTTATCATATCTTCTTTGATCTCCCTCTTCCTCTTTGTACATAGGTAAAATTCAGTAACTTCTTAGAACTGTCACATGCATATGAGGTATCGAAATTCATTATTGGTCACTAATATAGCATTCAAGAATTGACAATTTTTATATTTTCTAATTTTTTTGTTATTTGATGTTGTAATTTAATAGATTCCACGCTGAAAATTCAATTCTCAATATTTAAAATAGAATAATTTATGCTATTTTTGTTTTGCTTTTTATACATACAAAAGCATTTGGATTAAAAATGGGGATAATAATGTGCAATATGGTCAAATATTTTAAAAAAATTTGCATATATAATATATAAAATTACCGTGTTTACTTATTAGATATTTTAAATATAAATATTACTTTTAATATTTTCTAAATATATTAATATTATCAACTTCATACTATGTTCATAAAAAATTCTTTCATACTATATAATTTCATGAAACAATAATCTTGAAATTCTAAATTATGTGATTGAAATATTATATTAGTGTTATATATTAAATTACTGAAATAATATTATTAATATTTTTATATTATTGAATAATACGTAGCATTTATTACTTATTTTTTAAAAATTTATGTGAATAAATAACAGTTAATAATTAATTTAACTATAATTAAATTAAATTAAATAATAAATGATGGATAAAAATTATAATGTGAAGCAGATTATATTAATGTATTTAAAATATTTTCGAGTTAATATTGATTTTATAGGTATTTAATAAATAAGTTTAACAATTTTACGTACTATTTATGTAAATCCCTATTTTTTTTTATCTACAATCATTTTGGGTTGTTGGAAATATAAATATCAAGAATTAGAAGTTTAGTGTATAAATTGGATAGTTTTTTAGTACTTATATGTAAATGTTCGTTTTTTTTATAAAAAAGATGTAAATTTTATAAATATTGTAATTTAGATGTTTAAAAATGTAATTATCCCCTTGTTTATTTTCCAATACATGGGAATCGAGTACTAGCGTGCTGATTGGCCAGCTCGTCTCTGTCTGCTGTATCACGTTCCCTTAAAAAGGATGATGCACGATGCACGATGCCAGCCGGCCGGCATTCAACTATTTACAAACAGTTCCTTTTAACTTTGTTATTTACATTTTAAACCTTCATTCTTATTATTTAGAATTTAGACTTTTCCCCTTTTACTATTTGCACCTTCTGATATTTTCAGATAATACAATGATTATATTTCTACCATATCAATATATATATATATATATATATATATATATATAAATGAGATAATATTAATTTTATGAATATTATTCCTACATAATAATATGAGTGGCAACCAAAAAATGATTTTTTTCCCAACATAAAGGTAAATTACTTATAATATTTTGAGTTTATAACTATTTTCAATCCCGAAATGTAATTAAGTCATTATGTAAATTAAAGTCCACTTTATTCAACGAGAAATTAATAAAATGAGATATCTTTGGATATAAATGTTAAGATTTTAAAGTTTATGGATCAAAATATAAAGGAGTTTAAACTATAAAGACCAATCAGCAATTTACCCTTTAAATAAATGTTCCCTTTCATTCATGAAGCGTGCAACTATCATCAATTATTCTCTAGTTGAATTGCTTCATAGGAAGTGGGTCATCGTGTCAAATAGGTCATCATGTCAAATCTGTCCCAATTTATACTTTTAAATTTTGCACTTTTCTTAATATGACCCTTCAAATTTATGTATTTTAGGCTAAGTCCATCATAAGGTAGGTTGGGTCAGATCGAAGCAAATCATTCAAGGCTAAAACTAATATAGCCAACCTATAAAATAAAAAAAAAAATATTTACATGCAAGGTACGTAATTTTAAAAAGAGATAATTACCTGCATGTCATATCATTTCACTTTATTTATGCGTTAGTCATCCATTCTTAGTTAATTATACTATGCATACTCAAAATATTATAGAATCTTACATACACACACTTAAGTTAAAATTTAGTTAAAATCTATTAAAAAAAAAATATTTCTTTAGTAAATTATTAAAATTATATTTTTACTCTTAATAGTATATATTTTTTTTCTTCCTCGATGTCACACTAAAGCGCTGATCTGTCCTAAAATCAATTCACGTCGCGGATGTTTCCTTCCCTTACCACAACCTAAATATCAAAATTTTAAGATTTTCACTTAAAATAATATGATGAACGGTTCAGATTTTTTGTAACCTAATTATAGTTAGGTTATTGGAAAATTATAATTGCTCATTATAATGGAAATAAGTGAAAGTGTGTGTATATAAAATTTTATAATATTTTGAGTGTGCATAACGTAATTAACTAAGAATGAATGGATAACGTATAAATAAAGCGAAATGGTGTGGCATGTAGGTAATTATCCCTTTTAAAAATTATAAGTTTTACATTATTTTTTAAAAAATTAATAAAAATTTACTAGAATTTTTAAATAATTCTTATCCTATTACGTATAATTTATAATTTCATAATAAAATTTTTATATTATTAAATTAAATTTAAAATAAATTAGAAAAACTTGATTAATAATAATTAAAATTTTAACTTGTAAAATTATTTTTTAATATTTATTAGGTTTTTAAGTTTTAGCTTTGGGCTTTAAGGCTTAAATTTTTGCTAATTTTTGTGAAAATAAATGTAAAACTTGTAATATTTTTAAAATTCCATGTTTAAATGGAAAAAAAAGGGTAACATTTTTACATATTAAGCATGTGAGGTGGAGCCAGAACTTTTTAGCTACAGAGTGAGCAAAAATATTTTTTTTTCAGAAGTCATATGGTTATTAAAACGTTTTACATTTTTATCATTGATTTAAATTTTTTCAAAAATTTAATTTGTGTTTTAAAAATATTTTTAAACTTATATCAAAGAAAATGATACATGTACCATGAATGAGATATTTTGGATAGCCATGATATTGATTTTAAAAATCCTATAAATAAAATATTAAAAAATTTATGTTAATGTCATTTAATTAATTAGAGTGTATTTGAGAAATAAAGTTAGACTTCCATCTTAAAATAGAAGTAAAATCTAAATAATATCATATATAAATTGAAATAAAAATAATTTTAATATTAAAATTGATGTATTATTTAAAATACAGTAAATTTTAATATTAAAATTTATGTATAATATAATATTCAACAAATTTGATTTAAACCTAACTAAATTCCGATTAATCATTCAATTGGCATGAACCATGTGCACAAAAGCTATCCCAAAATATTTGAAGTTCATAATTTGGGCAATGAATAAGTGAAAAGTAATAAGTCGAATAAAAAAGGAATAGCAATTGGGTTCACTCGAACACTAGATTAAGCGATAACTTCATCCCAACTTGAAGAAGCACCATTTGGGAGCAAAACTGTGAGGCTAAGGATGAGAATTTTACAGCTAAGCGTGCTTGAGCTGGAATGACACCAGGATGGCTGACCTCTTGAGAAGCACTTCAAGTCGTGCAGTTCTCTAAAGCTAAAGTGGACAATATCTCTATATTTAGTTTACAAGACATTATATTTACTTAAATCCACTTTTAACACATGTTTGAGCGTAAATTTATACATACTCAAAAATAAAATACTTAGCCAAATAAAATACTTGGCCTTACAAATATGAGAGTGCACCAACATATAGGTGGTAAAAAAGTCAATCATGAAGGAAAGCCATAAAATTAGAGATGATTACTTGAAATGCATTGCCGACTGCTAACCCATATGATGTCATCGAAGTGGCTAGATGAAGAACAAACCCGAATAGAACTACGACAGAATTCTCGACAAAATATCTTCTAGATATCTTACATCGGAAAGGTGACACAATTACCAATGGAAGATATAATATTACCACTCAATCATTGAAAAGTCGTGTTCAGATAAAAAGATATCCTAAGTGATGATAACATACAAGGAGAAATGATCATTTCTTCCCTTCTCACTCGAGGCTATAAAGGAAGGCAAAGAAGATATGCAAAAAATTATTTTTTAACTTCCACTCCAGCTTTCATATACTACAACTTCTTGAAGTATTTGACTAAGAGGACGAGAACTGCCCTCACGTAGCCCTTCTATCTCTTCCTTCTTACTATTATAATTACTCTTTTTTCTTATTTGTAACTCACTCTACTCTTGTTATTAAATCAAAACATAGCTATATTAATATTATTTAAATATCAATATTATTTAGATATCTATATTATCTATCATTTGTTTATTTCAATGCTATTATATTGAAATATGATAATATAAATATTTATTTTGTTATTTTAAAATTCACTAACAACTCTATACTTATCACATCATTAAAAAAAAACTCTATACTTACCTCTTTTTATTATGTTAAGGAGATAACACAGATGATATTTAGAAGTACTTTTAAAGTAATAGTTTAATAAATTTTAATATTATTATTTGCTCTCCCTTGACGTGGGCTTATGAGCCTCCCAAGCAAGATAGTCCAAACTATACTTGTGCATGATCCACAAAATAGAGCATGGTGTCTCCTCATGGTAAGGCCTTATGACATAGTTTTTTGTACTTTTAACTTGTTGATTGTTGACTTGTTGACTCCCCGATTACTAATATGATTTTAATGTAGTTTATATTGAGTGCGCATTTTGAATTAATGTAAGTTCTAACATAATTATTGATAAAAATCTTGTCAACAAATTAGAGGGCTAAGAAAAATTATAAAAGAAATAAAAAGATGAGAAACCAAACACCAAACTTTTACATGAAAAACCTTTAAATTAAAAAGGAGCAAAATCATGACACCAATAACAGTGATATTCACTATAATATAAAGAAATTGTATACTAAATGTGTGTATTACAATGCGAAACAAGAAAGAACAATAAGAAAATAGAGCACAGCTTTTACGCTCGATCATGTATGGACCATTCTAGCCTGTCGATCTGCTTCTCCGATGAGTGGATGTTTAGAGAGTGTGGAAGAGGTGGAGGAACCTTGAGATGATGAGATGCAAAGCTTGCATAGTATAGATTGGGGTGTACTTCTTATGCTAAATTGGCATTTACAATTCAATAAAATGATAAAAATTAATAATGATGTAAACTGAATTGCGGGCTTTTTATCATTTTTACCTTTCAAGGCAATCGAAAGGTAGTCGGTGTCAGTTTTTAATAACATAATCTTATCTTCTTTATCTTACGGAGGACGAAACGATGCACTTCTATTTGCTGGGCTCGTCATCTATTCGTCAAACTTTCTGCTATATTTGTTCGCCAGCATTGTTCGACAAGTTCATCATGCTTTTGGCCCGCAAATGCTGATGTACAAGTGTAAGGTCCAAACTGAGAATTAAAAATTATGATCAACAATAATGTTAAAGAATAAGGTTTAGATGTATAACTTGCATAAATCTAAAAGAATTTATGTAAGTTTCCAAAAGAATAAAGAAGGGATTCCCGTGAAGAGCAATCCACGGCACTCGCACGTGCCCTTTCATCCCTACCACACTATCTTTTCCCCCTATTTAAAGAACACGAGCCGTTGGGTTAATTATGCATTTATTTGTTGGTTCTATCACTATAGACGACCATTGGTGGCCTTCCTCACATGCTTTACGTGAATGCATAGCATGCACGCGCGTAAGGAGAGTGCAGTTTGCCTTTTTCAAATTTATTTTCTGACTCAAATCTTTAAAGAGTAATTCAAATAGGCCTAAAAATTAATTTTTGTAGCCCAAAATCAAGTTTAAATGAAATAATTTTCTATCTTAACTACAGGTTATATTGATAATTAGGCGATTTACATCTATCACTTACATAAAATACAACATGACCATACATTAGATAAATGGACTGGAGGCTATATGAGCAGTGACCGTAACAGAGATGAAGCCAAGGAAAGAGATAGGTGTAATGCGCTAAGAAGTTTTATAGTAAACACCGGGTTCTAGCGAAAGATCTAACTTGTATGCTCTACAATATAGATAAGATGCAGTCACCCTATTGTAACTCAGAACTAGACAACTCCCAATTAGGATCTTTCACATGAACTAGATACCTAAGAATACATTAGAATGTAACAACCATCAAAAGGCGAGGCGTGGGAGGGACTAGTAACTTGACACTAGCTAGGATTCTCTCACAGATCCCTCCAGGACAAAAGACTGGTAAAATGATTTAGCATTAAGATTGTCAGGATGTTAATCCGGTGAACCGCATCTTCATCCACTAAAGAATCAATGGAAAATGCAAATGCCACTACCAGTTGTGATCTTGTGAAGGGAAAAAATGTTATGCTTAATTAAATCTTCACTGCTAGAATGACGTCTAAGAATGACACATGCTTAAGTGGAGGTGGAGTGATAACATTATTCGAAGAGGAGTTGCTATTAGATTCAATTGTTTGCCCATCCATATTACAATAATTAGCACGAATGTCCCAAAATGAGCTCGTGTCTACCAGAAATCTAATAGGGGCGGCAAAACGGTTCCACTCAAACCTGAATTTGATTTGACCTGAATAGCTTAACTCAAATTTGACCCGAATAATAATTAGCTAGGACCAGTCTGCCAACCCGACCTATTTATAAAATAAACATTTATAAATGAGTAACCCAAACCAGACTCAATTGGACCTAATTATGTACAATTTAAACTCAACGCGTTAAATAAATGGATCAAAATATATGACCCATATTCGAAATTTTCGAGTCAGGTTCATAGATCAAGTCATATATTACCACCCATAGATACAAACTAGCGTTATTTACTAGTTGCCCCGAAGCAAGGCATGAATAATATCTTCTATATAATTTTCAGCAAAACATAGTTGAAGCTCAGGCCTATGGTTGGGCAAACTGAACAAACTCAATTGTACCATCTCATATTATAGTTGTGATGGGTCGTCAAGGTTTCTCTGCCATTTGATTGTATAATGAAGAAAAACAATATCGGTTTCATGATGCTACTGAAATCTTGCATGGATAATCATGTTTATATACCATGAAGTGCAAGAGGTGCAAAGAGTACGATGTGTGCAAGATGAAACCAAGCCTAAAATAAATTTATTCGAGAAGCTATATAAGAAACTTACTCTGGTATCAAATATAATATTACCACATAGAGTTCATGTCATACCCATGTATGCAAGGGAAAGGTTAGCTATTATGCGATGAATGCAGATAAATATCTCTCTATGAAAACCCTATAAGCAAATAGTCCTCGACACAATTAGACCTCAACTTTGCACTTCATCATCAGCATCAAGATTAAATAAGTGGATGTACCACAATAGAGCAGAAAAACAAGGTACCAATGCAAGGAAATATAAAGCTTTCCGTAATAGTTCAGAGGCTAGAACAACTTGCACTGGTTTTAAATTGAACCACCAAAGTATGTAGCAAGTTCAAACTTAAATAAAAAAACATTCCGACACATTATTTCACTTTCAGTAAAAAACAAGATAGGAGAATGTAGCAATAAGAAAGGTCCAACTGATAATAGAAATAGTTCAGTCCAAATAAAATTGAGAAAGAAAGATGTATATGTAAGCTAGATCGAAACGGAGAAGAATCAAAGAGATAGAGAGGAGAATGAAAACAAAGATGCAGATAAAGAAAATAGATTTAAATCATAGTCTTGGGATCAAGTTTACCTTCATTGAACCTTGTTGGTATCTTCTGGGCCTCGGGACCAAGTTTATCTTCATCAAATTCCTTTCAAGGAGCTGAGCCTAGGGACTAAGTTTATGTTTATTGAATTTTGCAACAAAAGCTTAAGTTTAGAAGAATTGTTCGAGCAGCGATTAGTTCGAAAAGGTCAAGTTCATTAAGTTTTGTTTTTGCTACAAATAGAAGTGGGTGAGTCGATACATTAAAAGGTGTATGCAGCGTTGGCACAAAATATTATTTAAAAGTAGAATTTCTATAGAACATGACTATCTCCTTGGAATGAAAGTTCCATCGTGTCTCCGAAGTCTTTTGGTATTGGGACAAATGACTTCACAAATAATAAATGGACCTTCCTAGTTAACCTCAAGCATCCTGAGTGTTATGTTTGTGCCAACAAATATATGATTTATGTAAGTCATACAAAGAGTATAACTTTGGGGTAGAAACCTTTGTTGGTTGAGTCATATAATTATTGTGACTTACCCTTAATTTATAAATGGTACAAATTATAAGACTATCGTGTAAACCACTGTGGTATTTTTGTATGCAATTACGATGCACGACGTATAATTTGCATAGGTTTGCACATAGTCCGTCGCACACCTAAGAATTTTTCTATAAAGAAAAACAATTGGGCTAACTAATAAGTTGCTCATTTTCATGACTTCTAAAATAAAATGCTTCTCTAATTTACATTATTTTAAAGTATAAATTCATGTTAATGGTCAGTAATTGAAAAAGTAGCTTCTCTTGAATCAGAGCATCTACCTTGGTATTTCTCTTCCTTGAAATTTATCTTAGATAAGGCTTGCCCGGGGTGGAGCTTGTTCCTCAGAAGAAACCAAAACTTTGTGTCAATCAACGTTTTACCAAACATTGATTTCACTAGACTTGATGAAATTCGTCAAGTATTTTCAGATGAATCTTCAGAAAACACTTTCTTCGGCTCATTGTAATAGAAACTCCAACTCCCATGGATAGACAACATCAGTCTCTTCTTGAATGTCTTCTTTGAACTTTTCAATAGCCTTCTTGATTTCCTCCGCATCCTATAATAAGAGGAGATCCCCAACAACTAATGTCATTATTAAATATGTACTATACATGATACATTTATAATATTAGTGAATGCATTGCAATAAAAATAAGTATGTACATGTATTTAGACAAATACACAATATAAATATACTTAAAGATAAAATTTGAGAAATAATTCCCCAAATCTTTCAACTAATGCAGTACAATATTGAGATTGTACGTTAGGTGAAAAGTTTATTTTGAATTGAAAAAGGTTTTGAAGCCATTCATTGGGTATATTAGTATGTAAAAAAATATATCATGACTAGTTTCATTCAAAATGTATAATATATAATCAATCAGGCAAGTCCACTATTTTAGGTTTTGTTCTGCAAACATTTTGAAACAACAGAAGCTTAATGTTAAGTTTAAGCTGTCTGAGTGGAAATACATCCAAGAGGTTTTTAGGCTTTAAGTAATTTAAAATTTTAAAGCAGCTTTTCAAAATACAAGTCATAAAAAAGGTACCTTGAACTTTAAACTGCTTCAAAATTTCAAATACCTTATAAAACAAACCCTTATGTTGGAAAGCATGCTATCAAAAATCAATGCAAAATAAATAAATCAATGCCAACAAAATTGGTGTCTGTTTCAAAGAATGAAAAAATGAATTATAAAAGAAAAAAAATGATCCATCAAAACTATTCGAATGCAATGTAATAAAAAAAATACCTCAGTGCATCAAAACTAAATCCTGTTTCCTGAGCATAATCGTTGGGTGCTCAAGAAATAGTACATATTCACAGCGACATGAAGATCAGTCATTACTAACAATTTCAAAAACTCTTATGTTCCCCAGTTAAAACACAATCTAACCCAAGAGATTTTAATTCAATCTCCATAATTATCATTAAAAACCATGATGTTTGAACAATATATTATGTGCGAGAAACCAAATCATCAAGCAATTCAAAAGCTCTCCCAAGCTTCCTCTCTCTGCAAACAGACTCAATCAAAGCAGTCCATGTCACTGCATTAGGCAAGAACCCCTTCTCCGCTAACCCAAACAATGCAGCTGTGGCGTCTGCCAGCCTTTCAAGCTCACAAAGCAACAGCAAAAGCTTGTTCGAAGCTGCGTAATGAGGCACAAAACCTCTCCCAAGCATCAATCCCAGCAGCCCCACACCGCTCTCTACCTCCCCACTTCCAAGCAAGCAGTTCATCACAATCCTGTAGCTTGCAACATTCAGTCGAACACCTTCGAGCGGTAAGTTCTTCAGCAATCCCATGGCTTCCCCCACTTTTCCCCCCCTGCACAATCCTTCAATCAGCACATTGTATGTTACCACATCAGCTTTGCATCCGTTTTCTCTCATATCTCTCACCATTTCAACTGCCCTGTCGATTTCCCCATTGCTGCAAAAGCAACTGATCAGAGTCGTGTAGCACACAGCATCAATCTTCATCCCGACAATCTGCATTTCATCAAACACCTGCTTGGCTTCCTCCACCCTGCCTTCCTTACAGAACCCATTCATAAGAGTGGCGTAGTTGTAGAGGTTAGGCTCACACCCATTGCCCCTCATGAAATCTATTATCTTCTTTGCCTTATCCACACTTCCATGGCGACAGAAGCCATCAATCAGCAAATTGTACGTGAGTTGATCAGGCACGATGTGGTCTACGTCAATCATTTCGTCGAACAGTTGGAAGGCATCTTTGAGACGGCCTTTGGAGCATAACCCAGCGATCAATGTTGAGTAAGTGATCAGATTGGGGAGTGACGATTTCGATGCACGCATTTTATCCAGCAGCTGGAAGGCGGAGACAAGGTCGCCGGCGCGGCAATGGTGCTTGATGAGGATGTTGTTGACGCACGTATTAGGTTCAAGTTGAAGCTTTGTTTTGGAGTCAAAGAGAAGCATTTCGGCAAGATCAAAGCGCCCGGATTCGATTAAGAGGTTGGTGCAGGTGCTGAGGGCCTTGGCCGAAGGCTTGCTGCGGGTGATGGGGACAATAAGATGGAAGGCTTCGATGGTTTTCTCGGGGAGGGAGGCGCGGGAAAAGAAGGGCATGAGGGAGACGAGGAGAGATTCGTGGAAGCGGCAGGGTTCGGAAGCGGCGTGGCGGAGGACGGCGGCGACGGCGGGGAAGAGGCGGGCGCGAGCGAGGCGGAGGAGAAGGGCTGCGTACGTGGCGTGATTGTGGGAGAAGCCCGGCTGTGCGGCAGCAGAGTTGAAGATTTCGAGGGAGCGCTGGGGGTCCGATTGCCGGGTGATGAGGCGGACAGCGTCGGCGTGGGAGATGAAGCGAAAGCGCCGGTAACCGGCGGGAGGGCCAGACGGCGGCGGCGGAGAAGGAGGTGGAGAAGCGGGCTTTAGGTATCGGAGAGGAGAAATCCATGGGAGAGAAGGTGAGGAAGAGGACCGGGAAGGAGTAGGCTTCTGGTGGCGGAGACGGTAAGTTGACATTGGCGAAACCCTAGGTTTTGCTCAGGGGATTGAATCTTTGAGAGCGAGGAGAAGGCTGAGGAAGCGCCTGGAAGGAGAACGAAAAGATGCCGTGCCTGAGATCAGAACTACTCCACGAAGGATAAGGCGTTAGCTATTCAGCGAAGCTCCGCCCGCTCTGCCGTGAAGAAGCCGACCTGGGGAAGCAGAAAGGGAGGACCGGAGCCCCACTCCGGCGGCCACCCATGGCCGCCGTTTGGCGGATGGAGGAGGCCAAGTAACGCGATCCATTGCTCAGTGAGGGGAAAAATTATTGAAGTGTAGATTTTTCGACAGTCATTCGGCTCAGCGTTGCAGGTTCCATCATCACGATTTGACATTATCACATATATATTATAAAATATTTTATATATAATAAATTTTATTATATATGTATCATAATATATTTTATATTTAATAATTTTTATCACATATGTATCATAAAATATCTCATAAAAATAATTTTGATGAACTATTATAATATATATATGATAAAAATTACTACGTATGAGATATATTATGATATATATATGAGCAAACTTACTACATATGAGATATATTATAATATATATATGATAAAATCTACTACGTATGAGATATTTTATGATACATATGTGATAAAAATTGCTACATATGTCGAACTGTGATGGTAGGACCCGCACGTAGGTGTCGCATGCCGAATGGCTGCTACAAAATCTACGTCTTAGGCTATCCGACTGTAATAAGTTCTCCAGTGAGGAGGGGGGTAAAACCCTACGGGGTGCTAAAAATCTCCGAAAATTAAATTTGCTTGAAATCAATTTGATTTTTAAATTAACATGAAATTAATTTAAAAATTTTGTATCGAATTATGAGTTAAAAGCTAGTAGCTCAAAGTTTATTTTTAGCTAATTTTAAGTTGATCCTAACTAGCTAAAAATATAATTTGAGTGTTGGATCATGTTAATCACATCACAATTAATTTTATTATTTTATATAATTGATTCAAATATTTAAAAAGCTCAATCTTCTTAATAATTTGACTGCTCAATTGTTACATGATCAATATAAATATTTTTTTTATTAAATATGTGCTCCATTTATTCTATTTTTAATACAAAGTTCAATTACAGTTATAATAATTTGTTATATAGTTAATAATACTTTAGAATCGAATATTATTTATTGAAAATATCAAAAAATAAAATTAGAGATTGTCATCAAGTAACTCCTTCATATTTTGTAAAAATACAAAAAGTAAATCAGAAGTAGAGAAGGCTACTGCTTTAAAAGTAAAGTAATTTCTTCAACAATATCTCATTTAGTTGTTGGTGCCTTTCTCTCCATCACAATCTATCTTCAAAATGAAAGATTTTAACACTAGTATCGAGAGGAGGAGGAGAGGTGAAAATACAAATATTAAAAAAAATTTAAAGTACAACTTAGGAAACAATTATATGAATCAACTTTATGTACTATTTATTTCGTTGAGTTGCCTTTTCATATTGCTAGAAACCCTTTCTGAGTCAATATGATATGTTTATATGTAAAGTCTTAATGAAAAACTATGTTTCTTTAGAATATAATATTGGGCAAATTTCACCCAGGTCCTTGAGTTTAAGGGTTATTATTACACAGTTCCACGTTTTTAAAATATCATCCGGGTCCCTAAGTTTTCAAAAATATCATCTGGGTCCTTTTTTTATTTTTTTATTATTAAAAAATAAAAAAAATTACCATTATACCCTTACCCTCCCTCTCTCCATCAGATCCGGCAGCCGCGCCGCCCCGCGTCGCCTCCGGAGGCCTCGTACGGCCACACGACACCGCCGGCGGCCACGCTACGCCGCTAGGGAGAGCCGC
>JAEMOT010003728.1:286198-304285 GCA_019297695.1 Apostasia ramifera | reverse complement strand
GGCCGCGCGGCGCTCCCGAGCGGCGCAGCGTGGCCGCCGGCGGTGTCGTGTGGCCGTGTGCCGGATCTGATGGAGAGAGGAAGGTAAAGGTATAATGGTAATTTTGTATATTTTTTAATAATAAAAAATAAAAAAGGACCCATATGATTATTTTTGAAAACCTAGGGACCCGAATGATAATTTTAAAAATGTGGACCTGTGTAACCCTTAAACTCAGGGACCTGGGTGAAATTTGCCCTATAATATTTATAGACTACGCTACTGCAGAAGTAGAAAGCACATATTAAACAACAGTTATAGCTGATTAAAGATACTTGATTTTTAAAGGTGTGACATTAGTAGCTAATAGATGGATTGATCCATATAAAAAATCTTTAATCAATTTTTTGACTGTCTTAAATGGATATCTTATGTTTTTAAAGGCCGTGAAATATAAAGGAGATCTAAAATTTAAAGATGAATTTTTTATTGCATTACTTATTAAAGAGATTATTTCAGAGATTTGTTCGATTAATGTGATGCAAGTGATCATCGATAATACACCTGTTTGTAAAGTTGAAGGGGCTATAATAGAAAATCATTTTCAGCATATTTTTTTGGATACCATGTATTGTACATACATTTAATTTGGCTTTGAAGAACATTTATTCTTCTAAAAATACTAAAGAAAATGTTGTTGTCTTCGAGGAGTGCCATTGTATTAGTGATATTACAAGTGATACAAATTTCGTAAAGAATTTTATCATAAATCATTCTACGAGGCTTCCATGTTTAAAGATATTAGCTACTACAAATACTTATTTTGTCTCTACTATTATAATTCTCGGAAGATTTTAATAGATAAAAGAATGATTTCAAAAAATAGCTATGTACGATAAATAAAATATGTATTGAGAAGATGACATAAAGAAGGCTCAAAATGTGTTAAAGATAAGTTGATGAGTAACTTATGATAAGATAAAGTTAATTATATCTTGTCATTACTGAGCCTATATATGAAATATTGCATATTACAGATATTAATAAACTATATCTTTTATATAATATATGATATGTGAGATAACATGATTAAAAATAATAATTATTTATAGGCACGAAAAAAAAGAAGAAAATAAAAAAATAAGTTTTGTTTTAATATTATTTTTGATATTCTTATTCAAGGACTAAAAGCAATGCTTGTTAGATCAACTAACAGATGTTATTTTAATTATAACTAATATATAGTTCTGTAAAAGTAGTTAATAATTACAAGGCAGTAAGGGTGTTAATATGAATCGAAGATCGAAAATCGATCGAAAATTGATCAAAAATTGAATCGATTTAAGTTCGAATAGAAATCGAGTCGATCTAAATGAGTCGACTAATGAGCCAAAAGTTCGGCTCGGTAATAATTTCGAGCCGATTTTGAGCTGGGGTAAGCTCAGCTCGATCCAGCTCGAAATCGGCTCGAATTAAAATATATTTTATATTATAATACATATATAAATATATTATATGTATATAATATATATTAAATATATATATGTATGTTATATAATATATAATATATATATATATATTATAAATTGAGCCTATCTCGAGCCGGATCGAGTTGAGCTTACTCGGCTTGAGATTGACTAAAAAAAAAATTGAAATTTGATTCATTTTCGTGCTGGCTCATAGTCGAACCCAATCGAGCTTGAGTCGATTTTGAGTCAATCAAAATGTGATCAATCTAATTTTGAGCCGGTATTGACTCGGCTCGAAATCGGATCGATAAAAACCCTACAAGGCAGCACATGGCGTCAATAGGCAAGGCATCGGCAAGTGGGCAAGGGCATACTCAATGGCTGGCATGGGCAGCGAGAAGAGTTGGAGTGCAGGCAGCGAGGCAACGCCTAAGCGAGAAGCTTTGATTGAGTTGATGGCACGATGGCGGCCAGCTGATGTACGGTTGGTGGAATTGCATGCACGAAGAGTTGTGCATTAATGCGGTGATCAGATTGGGTCGCGCAGTGCGTTAGTGCAGGACTGGGTCCTCGTACGTAATGCGTCTGGGCAGGCTTGGGAGTGCTGCGAAGGTGTGGGCGGATAGTCTGATTGCGAGGGAGGGCCGTGGTAGGTGGAGCTTTAGCACGCTGATCAGTACTGCATGGTTGCACGTGCGCACATGGTGATGCAATAGCGCCATGGGTGGAACCTGAAGGGCACGTAGAACAAGTTGGAATCTAGCGGCATGGAGACACAATGATGGTGGTCGAGGTAGCTCGGTGCCAATGCTGAGGTGGAGGCGGAGGTGGAGGTGGAGGTGGAGCCGAGAACTGAGGCTACAGAGGCAAAGGTGGAATCCGACGAATAAGACGATGAGGCCGAGGTGGAACTTAACTTTGATATTAAAACTAATGTTAGAACATTTTCTAACATCCCTTGTCGAACAGCAGCTCAACAGCAGCTCCTTGTCGAACAGCAGCTCAAAAAAATATCACAAGATCATACCTTCCGTACTACTGTGTAAACTCAGCATTTAAGACAGCATGGGAGCCTACTCCCTAATCGTCCTTTACAGGAGTAAATGTCAAATGTGGCAGACTAAACCTACTATGTTCCCTCCTCTCCAAGCTATAAATAAGAGGGGGATTGCTCTCTCTCAGGACCCTTCCTACCTTCCTCTCTCTCTCTCTCTCTCTCTCTCTCTCTCTCGGGCTGAGCGACCCCTCTCTCTCTATCCCTCTTGTACTCATTTGGATTTCATTTAGAGATCAAGCTTTGTAAGAGGAGATTCGATTAGTGGATTTAAATCGCCTGAACGGCATTGTAGTTTTTCCCCCGGACACTCGAGTTTCCATGTAAAAATTGTCGTATCATTTCTCTCTGTGGTGGTGCATTTTTTACATCAACAACTAATATGAGACAATATGCTTTGATATTAATATTAATGTAGAATAATGCGCTTTAATACTAAAACTGACGCGAGATAACGAAGATGAGGTTTAGAGAATGGAGAAAAATATAATGAAAAATGGTACTGAATAACTAGGGATTTTAGAATTCTCATTTAAAATATGCTATCCTTCTATTTCAAGATATTAATTGCTTTTAAAATCTCTAAACTAACTCATTCGAAGGATAATTAATACAAAACAAATTTTACTAATTAAAAGTTCTCCAAATATATATATTGGTTTGGCTTTTTTTAGATGGCTATCAAACAAAGCCTGTATTTCATTTTCTTTTTATGAATTTTCAAAATAGATTTGACATTTTTGATTTAAGGGGCATTTGGTTCAATATTATCTTGATGTTATGTTATGTTATTTAGAGAAAATAATTATTTGATTTAATGACATCTATAAATAATTTTTTATTAGATTATATAATTATTAGTCAAAAGATGATATTTACATTACATAATATAACACTAAGATAACAACGAACTAAATACCCCCTTAGATTTTTGAGGGGATTGTTTTGGAAAAGGATTCAAATGTGAGTGGAGTAGGTGTTTTAATTGGTCCTGATGTTGACTTATCAGAAAAAGAAGTGTGCTGGCGTGCTGCTAAGAAAAATCTTAAACAATTTTTTAATTTTGATTTTAAGGCTCCGTTTGGTTGGAGGAAAAAAAAGATAATTTGAAAAAATTTTGTGAAATTTAAAAAAAAATTATAATATGAAATAAAGTGAGTTAATTATATTAAAAATTATGATCCCAATTAGCAAGGAAGGATTCAATTTAAGTCTAAAGAAAGTTAGATGGAAACAGAAAAACTATGAGCCTTTATGATGCAATTGCTCCATCCAATTTAATTCTTGCGATGATCTAGGGCCACTCCCATGTCCCAACGCCGCGGAGGCGATCGGAGAAGGCTGGTGAGCTTGTCCTCTTCTTCCACTCCCTCTTCCTCTCCAGCGATTCACGGCGGCGATTCACGGCGGCGATTCACGGCAGCAGCGCTCCCCCTTCTCTAGAAACTCTGTCGACGTGCTCTCCTTCTCCAACAACGCCGGTGGCTGCGGCGTCCCCTTCTTCTCCAAGGTAAAAACGCCCTGCCGAAACCCTTTTTTTTTGCTATCAGTGAAGTTAGGATGAAGCGGAAGGAGGTAAATCAGTCGAAAATCAAGCAAGCATGGTAATAAATAGTTGGAGAGAAAGCGAAAACTGTTAACAGCACAATATGATCGGCAGTCAAAACTACCTACTGCCAACTTCCAGCGCTGGTTGGGGGAGGAGGCGCTGGTGGCGAGAAGGAAGAATGTCAGTTTAGCGAGAGAAAATTTGAAAGGACTCTTGAGTTTTATTTTTATGTAAATATATCATTTACAAGAAATTTAAAAGTTATTAAATTTGAGTTTTTTAATGAATGTGTTTTATAAATATTATGTTTTTATTTTATTTATTATTATTATAAAATTATATTTTATTAATATTTTAAGATAAATTGAAAATCATCAAAATTCATTCTTATGTGGCCAGATATGTTTTTAAATTTTAAATTTATCAAATTTAATTATTCCTTAATTTTAATCTTGAGAGAAATACCAAATTTATTCCCAGATATTTTTTCCTAAAAATCTGAGAAAAAAGAAGCGATCGTGAGTTTGAAATCACATTTTCGATGGTTCCGGCTTCGTGGCCTTGAAGCCGTTTCATGTTTCTAAAACAGATTCAGATTTATGGGATGAATTAGAATTGTCTGGCTAATTAATTTTATTAAATCAGCTTCGTCCCGCTTGAAACTGCTTGAAGCGGTCCATCAAATAGGCCCTTATAATCTTGAATCTCTTGTTCTATCGGTTTTAAGTCTAGTTTGATTTTCAAAACTTTAGTTTAAATAGACTTGGTAAAGTGAGTTAAATTATTTAGCCCACCTAAGCTAAACAAGTTAAATGACCAATTACTTGCCATGAGTTAATTAACCGTGTGGTTTGCCCTAAACTCGCTAACGTAATTTTGCCCCCTAGCTCCCCTGTGTTACTTTCCCCCTTTCACGATTCTTCATTCTCGCTACTGTCACGTTCGCACCCCACCAACGTGGTTTTGACCGCTGATCATATTGCATTGGTCACATCTTTCTACTTATGTCTCTTACCATTTCTTTCATCCTAATATAGATTTTTTTGGGGGTTCAGTTGCTATATTTAGTGCGTTTTTACCTTGGGCAAACTTCAGTTGTGAAGCATTTTTTTTTTAAATTTCGTGCCATATCATAGATGGTTAATTAGTGAGTTTTTGGTTGAAATGAGATCGTACAAGAGTTTGATTTTCTTTTTTCTTTCCAAAATTGGATGAATAATTGTTTTTTTTTTTTGAATTGTGAATGCAAATTTGATTTTTCTTCTTCTTTGATTTTGTAGTCTAATAGTTGGCTTTGATCTGAAGGGCGTAGTGCGGATTAAGGAATTTAATAACGTTTTCATCTTCGTCCTTTCCCATGGCATTCTTTCCCTCTCAAGCGGCCGCAAGGACATTTCAGTTTAGCTCTCAAAAAAGCCCCTTTCTTCTTCCCCCTCGCCGATCTCTCCTCCTTTCTATGGGGGATGCTCGGGCCCTTACGCTCTATCGGTATAGCATCGCCCTTTCTACGCGTGCCACCCACCTTACCTCCAACCCTAGCCACCGCGAGGACCTTATTGCTGCTGCTCGGATGGCCCTTTCCAGCTGCCTTTCTGAAACTCATCTTGACTTGACGATCCCTGGTCTTAAGGCTAAAGCAAGAGGAAAGGTTCATCTTTTTCTCCTAGAATCTCTTTATCCTCTCCACTGTCAGTTTCTTGTACGTGTTTTCCAATCTTGACCAGCTATCTAATTTTATCGAGAAAATGATAAATTTCAGGTGAGGGACATATATGAGGGGAGGGATCACTTTGTTCTGGTGACTACTGATCGGATGAGCGCATTTGATAGAGTTCTTGCTTCCGTTCCATTTAAGGGGCAGGTTTTTGCTTTATGTTCCTATCTTGGGTATATTATAAGATTTTAGTTTATATCATTTTGGTTGGAAGCTAATGCAATGGTTAATACTCCTCAGCTGGTTATTGTTGCCACTTTGATGTGATCTTCATGGAATGTTTAGTGTGGTTCTATGCTGTGAACTATCTTCATATCTGTTGATGTTCGATTCCGAATTATTAATGTTTTGTTATATATCATTAAATGATAAGTGGGTATTTCTAAATTTTGTGCTTTCACTTGTTTCCTTCAATTTTATGCAGTAGATTTTGACATCCTAAAAAAGTATGCATTCTACATTTTTAAGGACAATTTTTCATATTACAAACAAGCTCTTCTAGTTTTGTAACATAAGACAATTATCATTACCACTGTCATCAGTGTCTTGCAGTGCTGTTGTGTTGTTTTATTGAATTGTTCAGTTTCTTACAAGAGTTAATTTTTGGTTCTCATCTTTCTTTTTATTATGTTCAAGGGGCAATGTTTACCAATTCAAATATTATTGGTTCTTTTACTTTTTGTTAGAAAGTTTTTTGTGCAAATCGGTTGAGATCATATCTTGTTGTGTTTTAATGACTTTAACATCAATAATTGCATCAACATTGTACTTTTGGCATTTTTCAACCGGTTAAATTTCAAAAGTGGGAGAATAATGTCGTTTATCTAGTACTTCTTTTTCATGTGATCGCCAGAATTTTCATAGGATTGTATCATTTAAGCCGCTATTGAATTATGTAGTTGGTTGAATTCAAATATTTTTGGTTTAGAAAGTTGTGAAACTTTTGTTGCTTTTGTGGTTGGGACACGATGCTATCGGTCCATCGATATATTCCAGGCAGAGTCTATGCTCGAAGTCTGAGATTTCACCACGTGGCATCAATCTGGATGGATGACTAACATCAGCAGATTTGATAGCAGGCATGTTCGGTGGTTGATTAGATGGATTGGAAATTCATATTTAAATCAATTTATTGATTTGAATGAGAATCTTTTAAAATTTGGGATGATTTCTTTTTTTGTTTTTCATTTTTTGATGTTTATATTGGAAATTTTAATTTCACTTATTTTTGTATTTACTTTTGCAATTTGAATTTTGATTGTAATAGGCCTATATAAAGGCATTGATTAGTATTTATTTATTTTTTAATCCTTGAATGAAATATATTTCAAGCTGAAATTTGTGTGTTATATCCCAGTGAAGGGAAGAATTGAGGTTTTATGTGAAAATCTCGAAATACCTTGAGAAATTAAGGTATTACCCCAACTCTCCTTTTAATTTCAACAATATTAATCTAGGTCCTTCATTATAATTTTTCACTTAAAATCAATCCCTCGGCTCCCTCCTCCCTCTCGCTCTTGTTCTTGTTTTGCCCTAGCTCGTCGGTCAACAGTCAGTGCCAGAATGGTTGCTTCCTGCACCTATTCGGCTTCGCCACCAATGCCGACTAGTCATCGGCGATCATCGACCCTTTGCGTCTACTTCACGTCCGCCACTATTGTCGCTCCGCTTATTGCTTCTTCCGTCGAGACCCCCGACGCACAGCTGAAGCCCTTGTCCACTCGCCATTTCTCGATGCTCTCTTCTTCGGCGTTGCTCTCGCCGACGAGTTCGCTGTTTGGCGGTGACCACAGCTCAGCCAACCTTTACTTCTGCCTGAGAGCCGCCACGATGTCTTTGTCGCAACGCCGTCCATGCACGGCTTATTGTATTGCCGTGGCCTGACATCCTCTTCGCTTGTCACTCCCTTTGCTAGTGAGTCATCATTCGACTCTCATTTGTTGACTGCTGCTCCACGCTCCATTGTCATCAAAACTCACATTATTTCTTCCTGCGTTCGAAACCCTCGACTCCCTCCTTCTTCTCGCTCTCGTTCTCGTTCTTGTTTTGCCCTAGCTTGTCGATCAGCTGTCAGCGCCAGAGGTTGCTTCCCTTGCTCGTCCGGCTCTGCCATTAGTGCTGGTCAGTCCTCGGCGATCGCCGACCCTTTGTGTCTACTTTGCATCTACTTGCCAGCTTCTCGACACCCTCTCTGTCAGCGTCGCTTCTATTTATGAGCTTGCCGTCCGGTGGTGGCCATAGCTCAGCCAGCCTTTACTTTTGCCTGAGTGTTGCCATGATGCCTCTGTCGTAGCGCGGTCCATGCCCAGCTTGTGTATCGCCGTGGCTTGGTATCCTCTTCGCTTGTCGGCTCTCTTTGCTAGGGACTCATCACTTGGCTTTCATCCATTGTTTGCTGCTCCACGCTCCACGGTTATCAGCACTCCCATTAGCGCTTTTTGCGTTTGAGGCCCCCCTCTCCCCTCCATGAACTATTGTTGCCATACAACACTTTGAACCTTATCCTTGGTGACCTGTTGCTCTACCCGTGCTTGCTCGCTGGGTTGGTTGCTACGACTTGACAATGTGACTCCGGATCCTCTATTTTAGGTAATTTTGAAACCTAACAAATATCTCAAGTATTCTAAGAGATCTTGTGGTGATTTCTATTTTTGGGACTGTTTGATTTGCTCACTTGTGCGATCTTACATTATTGTGTGAATTAATTGCTGTTGAGTTATGTTTACTGTGAGAATATCTAATACTGCTTATCTTGACTCTGATTTACTGAATTAATACAACCTTAAATTTGTGGTCAATCTTCTATATATATATTTGAACTTATTTTTAAATATTTAAAATTAATCTCCCTGCGATATTGAAGTTCTTTGATTATTACATAATCATCTCCAGTATTTTTCTTCATGACATTTTATGCTCATTTGTTGATTTTATGTACTGATCTCTAAGTTGGACTTTGTTTCACATATTGTTCTGCATCATCTGGTATCTGAGCATGGATGAAATATGATGTATTTAATCATATTTATTTCTGTCTGTATATACTCACTAGGTTTGTTTTAGACTACACTAGGTCTAAATCTATTTATTTCTGTCTGCATAAACTCACAAGACTCCGGATCCTCTATTTATTTCTGTCTATATATACTCTCCTATTTTCATGAATCTCAAAATAGAAGCTATGTTGACCACTCTCATGGTTACAACACAATGTTTAGATGATATGAAAAATAAGCTAGATGAGAAGAGTGATCGAGTCACTTGCTTTGAGGTTGAGCGACTTTGCCTCAGAAATTGAGGTAAATCAACTTAAAAGAGATACCGCTGTCATGAGGATCTTCCACCAGCCTGTTGTTTAGGCTTATGAGCCTCATGATCTTGATGAAAACTATCAACGTAGTATCAAGATGGAAGCTCTTAGCTTCGATGAGATACTAAATCTCAATGCGTACTTAGAGTGGAACGATGGTATGAGTTACTATTTTCATTGGTATACCATAAGTGGACAAAGAAAAATCATGTTTGTTAAAATGAAGCTTACCTTGCAAGTTAGATTTTTTATTAACAATGTTGAGAGTTTGTGTTAGCGGCGTGGCCCAATGAGTTCAAGGCGATTATAAGAAAAAAATATGTTCCCATCAGTTATAGTGATAGACTCTTTGATCAATGGTAGCGCTTGACTTAAGAAACGCGCTCTATGACAAAATATATCGCAAAATTCAATGAATTTATGATGCGATGAGGCTGGGAGTTCCATGACGACCTTATTCAGATTTTGAGCTAGACTAGGGGAAGATATACTACGCGAATTGTATTTACGTTGTCGCTATGCTCGAGGAGGCCTATCACATTGCCCAGGACTACAAGTGATTCCAGAGGCCTCTTGCTCCCCGATGTACTGATACTCGGAAGGGTATACCACTACTAGGCCAACACCTATGGGGTGCTAAGCCCCCTATGACCTCTACTGTTGCTAGTCGCCTACCTCTCTCCTGATAGAAAAAGGGCAAGAATGTAGTCGGTGAGTCCTTACGTGACAAAGCTGGACGCCCACTACATTGTTTTCGGTGCCAAGGCTATGGCCACATTGCTACTGAGTATGCCTCCAAGACTTTGATGATAGAGTAGGTTTATGAGGCCCTCTACCTGCTGAGGATATAGAACTGGCCTATGTTACTGACCCTACATATGTGGAAGAATTTGAGGAGTATGAGAAAGAGGTCCTCGATCATACTACTGATTTTACTTATCTGGGATTAGTTAGGTGTCCCCTTACACAACCTAAAGAAAACGAGGACTGGCGTAGGACTTCGATCTTCATATATATATATTAAAATAAACGAAAAAATTTGCAAAGTCCTTATTGACAGTAGAATTTACATTAATGGAATCTCTACCAAAACTGTCTCTTATGTGTGGTTGACCTCTATTGATCACCTACATTCTTATTGAGTTATATGGATTGATGCTTCCTTCATTAAGGTTAAGCATCAACGTTGAGTTCTTATTTACTTTAATTCTTATCAGGAGGATATCTAATGTGACGTACTATCAATGGAGGTAGGCAGTGTGATTTTTGGTTGACCTTGGTTATATGACCTTGTCGTCACCTTATTTAGTCGTTTGAGCTCTTGTGCTTTTAAGTGCAAGGGTGATCGTATCGTGATCGGTCCATCGCTACCGCGATTGGCCTCCAAGTAAACGATCGCTGCACTTAAGAAGCCTAAACTGATTATTGCTAGCAAGCTTGAGAGAGAGATCACAGTAGGAAGGTGTGTTTGGGCCGTCACTGTTCATGAACTTCAAGAGGCTCCCACTAGCAAGCACCCACTTGATGTGGTACCACTATTCAATGAGTTCGCTGATATTTTTTCTGATAATTTGCCGAAAATTCTACCCGTTATGCGTTACATTCAGCACGCTATAGACTTTGTTTCGGGATTTACCTTCCGAATTTGCCTCATTATCGCCTTAATCCCACTGAGTATGCAGAATTAAAAAGGCAAGTTGATGAACCATTGCGGAAAGGGTTTGTCAGACTCTTAGCCCATGTGCTGTCCCAGCCCTTCTTACTCCCATTGACAGTTTACGACGGATTTACGTGGATAGCCGCACCACCAATAAGATCACTGTGAAGTACTGCTTCCCAATTTTCTATCTAGATGATATATTCCACTATATTTTTGAAGATCAATTTAAAGAGTGGCTACTATTAGGTTCGAATTAGGCTTTAGGACGAATAGAAGACGACTTTCAAGATGAAGGATAGACTATATGAGTGGATGGTTATGCCCTTTGGGCTTTCCAATGCTTCTTGTACTTTCATGCATTTGATGACGCAAGTATTACGACCATTTATTGGCATCCTCGCTGTTATGTACTTTGACGACATCTTGATATATAGTCAGTCGTACTAGGGAGAACCACTTAGACCTTCTTCATCAGATCTGTCTAGTCTTGAGAGCGGAGAGTCTATTTGTAAATCCTAAGAAGTGTGCTTTTTTCACTGACCATGTAGTTTCCTTGGGATTTGTATTCTCTCTTGAGGGTGTTTCAATTGACCTCGAGAAGGTTTATGTCATATCTGAATGGCTAGAACCTCAAAACTACCATGCATCACTTCAAACCCTATTTTCGCTGACGTGCTGCTCTGCCTGTACTTGTTCGCTGGGTTGGTTGCTACGACTCAACGACGTGACTCTGGATCTTCTATTTTAGGTAATTTTAAAACCTAATGAATATCTGAAGTGTTCTAAGAGATCTTGTGGTGATGTTTATTTTCAGGACTGTTTGATTTCCTTACCTGTGCAATCTTAACATTATTGTGTGAATTAATTGTGTTGGGTTATTTTTTACTATGAGAATACCTAATACTCTCTGATTTGCTGAATTAGTGCATCTTTAAATTTGTGGCGAATCTTTTATATATAAATACATTTGAACTTGTTTCTAGATATTTAAAATTGATCTCACTGTGATATTGAAGTTTTTTGATTATTACATAATCATCGCTAGCATTTATCTTTGTGGCATTTTATGCTTATCTGTTGATTTTATTTATTGATCTCTAAGTAGGACTGCATTTCATATGTTGCCCCGCATCATCTTGCCTCAAATTTCTTCTTTTACATAATGCCTTGCTATTTAGAGTTGTACAATTTCTTGAGCTTTTTCTCTGTTTATGACTTAGATAGTCAGTTGGATGTGTACTATATTCAGGTTTTGAATGAAACAAGTATTTGGTGGTTCAATGAGACTTGCCATATGGTTCCAAATGCTGTGGTTTGTGCTCCAGATAAAAATGTAATAATTGCAAAGAAGTGCTCGGTTTTTCCTGTTGAATTTGTTGGTGAGTTATTTCTGCTATGTTAGCATAACATTTGAAGTGAATCACGTTGAATCAATCAATAAAAATTGAAGAAATTTGGTAGACTGCATGGATATTATGTAGTCTTTTTGATGAAGATCATGATAATCACGAAGACGATGCAGATCCGGTTAATTATTTGATTGTATTAATTATTTAATAATTAAAGAAGATGAGAATTTATTTAATATGTAAGTAATGTGATCATCTTTAGGATTTTCTTGATCTTCATCACTTTTTTTAAGGTCTTATTCTTGTTTTTCTTGGTCCTATTCAACCATCTGAATTAGCTAACAGCAGTGACATGTTTTCAGTTAGAGGATTTGTGACTGGAAGTACTGAGACATCATTATGGACAGTTTACAACAATGGTGTGAGGAACTATTGTGGGAATCCCCTACCTAATGGTACCAGTTTCAAGTGCTACTTTGCAATTCTTTATTAGTACTTCGTTCTGTTAGTCTACTAATATTTCCATGCAATAAGGTATGGTAAAAAATCAAAGGCTTCCTACAAATATACTCACACCTACAACTAAAGCAGCAGATCATGATGCCCCTATGTCTCCTGAAGAGGTTTATTTGCTAACAATACCTATACTTTTTACCATAAATAATCAGTTCATGCTACTTGTTGATTTGTGCTTTTGTATATCCCGTCTAAGTTCCTTTTTTGTCCTAGAGTTGGTGTACTACATGAGAAAACAATCTATATAGATTTAAGCTATTCATATTCATGCCACTCGCTTTAAAAGCATGTTTCTTTTTTCCCCTTTTTCTCATATTGTGTACCCCATTCTCGTAGCTAGTTTATGGTGCAATAAATTATTCATGAATTTCTGTTGTAACAAAAAAATCTAAATTTTTTGGGGGTGCAAGGGAGCTTAACTTCTATTCGTTAAGGCATTGTTCGGTACCAATATCCTTTGTTATTCTTTCTTTTAAGTTACTTTTTCATTCAAGTTACTTTAATATCTACACTTTTTAATATCCAACAATACCTATACTTTTTACTTTCATACTTTTTGACTTTCTTGGAAATCTAGTGGATCAATTTACTTTAATATCTTAAATAGGACAAAAAGGAATAAAGCGTGTTTAGAATGAAACATAAACTTTGAAAAAGCACAAGTATATGGATACTTCGAACTTTGCTTTTATGTTTTCTTGTTGATTTGATTGCTAATATCATGGTTGTTCACCAGATTGTAAAACTGGGTTTGATGACTAAAGAAGAATATGATGAAGTAAGCAGTAAGGCCTTGAGCTTATTTGCATATGGACAGGTAGGGCATTTCTATTACTCAACACTTTCTTTTGTTCTTAGAATACAATATGTGAGCTTCTCTTTTTATTAATTTTCTGTCATTAAGATGAGCGGTGTGTAGGGCTTGCAAATGCATAATTTCGTTTTTATCTGTCTTAATAGTCTTTATGCATCATTCCTTTTTGGGTAGAAAATTCCCAACGATCTGTTGATAACTTGTTACTAAATAATAAAAGCAAAGTCAAATTTTCTTGGTTGGTCTGACAGAAACTTTTTCTTGGTTGGCATTCAACATGCTTTTTTTGTTCTTTGTGCAGCAAGTGGCTTTTAATCATGGTCTCTTATTAGTTGACACGAAGTATGAATTTGGGAAGTACAATGATGGTACAATTATGCTAATTGATGAGGTTTGCAGTTCATTAGTTATATGAAAAACATTATTGTTTTAAAATAACTTATACATGGATTTTTTGGTTTAAATTGTGCAAATCTGGCATAGGTATATGATTGATTAGACCATATTAGTGCATGAAGTCCTATAAAGTTGGAATAATGCCATCAATTTTTTTAATAATAGTTGCCTGTGTATATGTGTCTACGGTTGATGTAGAGTCAGCAATCAATGAGGCACATATATAATATGGTTTCTTCAACAAAAAAGATAAATTAGTTTTGATGAGTCGATGATATGCAGCATTTGTTGCATTCTATATAAGGGTGTTAATATGGATCGAAGATTGAAAATTGATCGAAAATCGAATCGAAATCGAGTCGATCTAAATGAGCCGACTAACGAGCCAAAAGTTTAGCTCGGTAATAATTTCGAGCCGATTTTGAGCCGGGATAGGCTCGGCTCGATTCAGCTCGAAATCGGCTAGAATTAAAATACATTTTATGTTATAAAAATATATATAAAATATATGTATATAATATATATTAAATATATATATATTATAAACTGAGCCAATCTCGATCCGGATCGAGTTAAGCTTACCCGGCTCGAGATCGACTCAAAAAAAAATTGAGATTTGATTCATTTTCGAGCTGGCTCAAAAATGAATCAAAATCGGCTTGAAGTCAATTGGAATCGACTCGAGCCAGCTCGAAGTCGAACCCAATCGAGCTCGAGTCGATCGAAATGTGATCAATCCGATTGCGGGCCGGTATTGGCTCGGCTCGAAATCGGATCGGTAACAGCCCTAATTCTATAGAAGAAATTGGTTAAGTAGTCCAAGTATAGGTGTCCATTTACGATGTGTAGTTTAATGTAATTGTAGGTGCATACCCCTGATTCCAGCAGATATTGGATTGCAGATTCTTACGAGGAGCGTTTTTCTGCTGGTCTTGAACCTGAAAATGTTGATAAGGTGTGGCCTTTTTTTGTAATTTTCTGTCATAATTTTAATGGTTTGATTTGGCATTTTAGAACTGCTATAATAGGAATGATTTTTTTTTTTTTTGATATTGTATAGGAATAATGTTAAGTATGAGTCCAATGCTAATTTTATAATTTTTTTCTGAAACCTTTGGTCAATTTGTTTCCTTCTATTTTTTATCATGTAATGTAGTCATATATATTCTGTTTTTAGCTTAGGAAAGAAAAGCTAGTTTTAAATGAGTTGATGGGCAATTTCATGACATCTGGCAGGAGTTCCTGAGGCTGTGGTTCAAGGATCACTGCAATCCATATGATGATGAGGTAATTCATCAACCATTTTTTTTTTTTTTGTAAAATTTTCATTCATGCTGAACCTCACATATTTAATTGGCCTGATCAATATTAGGTTCTCCCAAGTGCACCTGAAGAATTGGTTTGTGAACTGGCTTGGAGGTATGTATGCTGGCCTTTATTATTTATTATTACATGTACTTTAGAGCTTAAATTGTGGAATGATAAAGATTTGAATATCTAAATATTGGAGATTGATTTGCTGTAAATACTTCATTTTTATTGACTATTTCTCTAAGGGATTTTATTGAAATGTTTTCTCATATGACTTCATCAACAAGAATGATCATTTTCTATCCATTTTAACCTTTTTCTCACGTTCTTTATATTTTCCATCGTAGTTTGTTTCGGAAAATTAAGTTCTAATCCTCTAAGATTTATTTCTTTGGTTTGGATTACAATCCCCACTCCAACTTCCAATTCAAGTTTTAGATAGAATTATCAAATACAATATTTGGTTCAATGCTATCTATTGTTTGTATTATATTAAAAAATATCAATAAAAAAATAATCTACCCATTACAGGTAGGGTAATATGTAGATGTTTTTCAATTTGAGTAACATCTGAATATTATTTTAGAATGACAATCTTATAATTTTTATAATATTATTTAAACATATTAAATCAAACACTCAAATTTTCCTAATAATGTAATATAGTATCATAATAACATTGAACTAAACTCTCATTAAATTCAACTTTAATCCCGAACTCTAAAGTCATATCTCACAAACTATTATTAAATTCCCATCTCATTAAAATGAATTAATCCAAATTTAAACTCATTGATTGTTGAAGAGCTTTGGGTTATAACAGCTATTATCTTTTTAATTATACCCTAACAATCTTTTAACTGAAATACATGATGTTATACTTGGAACTTCTCAATGATTTATTGCTGACAGGTATATCTTCCTCTTTGAGACAATCACAAATTCCAAGTTTGAGGTGCCTGGGCAAGAGGTAGTTAGATAACTGAAGCACTTGATCATATTTTTTTTTTTTTGATTTACTTGTTTGATCATATTACAACCAGCAATGCCTTCACTCATCTTTCTATTTTTGTTGCAGGTACCAATTCATGACAGAATATCTAGAAATGTCTCCAAGGCCTTAGCAAACTTATAATTATTCGCTATGATATCTGTCGAGCTTCATGATTTTTTTTTTTAATCTTTTCGAACATGTGATTTAGGTGGCGTTTGGTTCAATGTTATCTTGATATTATGTTATGTTATGTTATTTAGAGAAATCAATTATTTGGTTTAATGATATCTATAGATAATCTTATATAAGATTAAAAAATCATTACTAAAAAAATTTATATTTTTAAATAAATTATTTGATAATAATTATTATGTTATATAATTAATTGATATTTTTAATTAAATTAGTTATATACATATATATATATATATATATATATTTCAATCTTATAATAATATTATTATTATAACTATTTATGGTAATTTGAAATGTTGTATAAAATATGTTAAGGTAATATTTTTAAAAAGTAATTTTTTCTCACAACAACTCCGCATTTAATCACAATAAAAAAACAAAATTCCGCATATACTTTCTTTTGTAATAACTAGGCGACTTTCCTCATAATAAAAACCGTGCGACGCCAAAAAACGGTGAACTAACCCACGGGTTTTTGATGAATTTCGCAATTTCAGTTGGCGAGTTCCGCATAAGAATCAGGATAAATGCATTTATGCGGGTACGTAACCAACATCTTCACACGTAATTAAAAAAGTCTCTTATTGTTTATATTTTACATTACAGAATATTGTTATTTTTTTATTTAATTCGCTCAAAAATATAAAATAATAATAATTTAAATTAAGAATAACAAAATATAAAAATACATATATTATAAGTGACAAATTGATTATATAACCCGAATGAACTGGTATTTTTATATATTTATTTATGAAATTTGAATTATTGTATATGTACTTAAACATTCAAGTTTTTTTTAATATTTGATAATTTGATTTTTTTTTTGTCCGTAGCATATTACATGGCTGGTTCAATTTCAAAAAAAAAAATTTAACCGGTAATAAAAAATATTGTATATTACAGTAAAATTAATTAAATATGTGTGATCAGGTAAATATCTCAAATAACTTTATACCTTCATGTTGCCTTTCAATAACGAGGGCTCCATTCAAAAGTTTAAAAAAAATAATTTTTTTACATCATAAGTATTTTAAAAATTTAAGTTATAATTCAATAAATAATTAATTTAACAAATATAATTTCTTAATTAAAGCAACCAAAGTGCCTTCTACATTCGGAGTAAGATGGAGAGGGAGAGAGAGAAAAAAAGTAATAAAATTACAATTTCAAATAATTTTTATATTTAAAAATTAAAAGGACCAATCGATAATCATCAGAAATCTAGTTGATAAAAATTTAAATTATAAATTTGTGTGATATTATAATTTAAATTAAGAAATTTGAAAGAATTTTTTTTATATTTTAAATATTATTGTAATCATCTTAAAATGTACTTTATTATGTTAATATAATTTATGAAATACCATTGATAACATATTATACGCATGTGAATGCACGAAAATAAGTTTGAAAAATGATATTTTAATGTTTAAATTAATTAAAATTTTAAATATATTAATATCAATAAATTCTTAATTTATTAAAAAAATATTATAATTTAAAAATTAATTTAGAATTTAAACTAGATGCATTGTAGGATTCAACATTGTTTGTCCAGAAAATCTATTTTGCTAAAAAAAAACTGTATATTTTATTTACCAGTAATTATTAAGCACGTGATCGAATGAATGCATTCCTAGAAATTCCGCATATAATTTCCTTTTCTTTGAATGTATGCGACCCTCCTCATAACAAAACTCAGACCGCACAAAAGGGTGAACTATAACCCACGGATTTTGAAGGAATTTCTCAATTTCGTCGGCGCATTCCGCAT
>JAEMOT010003728.1:254947-284760 GCA_019297695.1 Apostasia ramifera | reverse complement strand
ATTAATATATTTAAAATTTTAATTAATTTAAACATTAAAATATCATTTTTCAAACTTATTTTCATGCATTCGTATAATATGTTATCAATGATATTTCATAAATTATATTAACATAATAAAGTACATTTTAAGATGATTACAATAATATTTAAAATATAAAAAAAATTTCTTTCAAATTTCTTAATTTAAATTATAATATCACACAAATTTATAATTTAAATTTTTATCAACTAGATTTCTGATGATTATCGATTGGTCCTTTTAATTTTTAAATATAAAAATTATTTGAAATTGCAATTTTATTACCTTTTTTTCTCTCTCTCCCTCTCCATCTTACTCCGAATGTAGAAGGCACTTTGGTTGCTTTAATTAAGAAATTATATTTGTTAAATTAATTATTTATTGAATTATAACTTAAATTTTTAAAATATTTATGATGTAAAAAAATAATTTTTTTTAAACTTTTGAATGGAGCCCTCGTTATTGAAAGGCAACATGAAGGTATAAAGTTATTTGAGATATTTGCCTGATCAGACATATTTAATTAATTTTATTGTAATATACAATATTTTTTAGGAATTTTTACATACAGTACATGAAATTTATACGAAATTACGCATTTCACCATTAATTTATAAATATTACCACTATCACACCATATTCATTTAAATTTTACGCATTTCACATATTTCACATATTTCATATACTTTATAATATTATATATAAATTAAAATGCATAAATTCATTAATATTTAAATTCTAATATATATTTTTATTTTTACTATAAATACATCAATTTTCTTACTTCAATTAAAAATTATAATCATATGGATTTAAATTCGGCACCCTAATTGGAAATTTTAAATAGGATAAATAAATTAAAGTACATAAATTCATAAATATTTAAATTATTATTTATATAAATTAATTTATTTATAGTATTTAATTAATATATTAATAATATAGTTAAGATCAAGACCAATTTAGAAATGTGAAGTTCACCATCAAAGAATATGGTGTGAAATATGTGAAATGCGTAAAATTTAAATGAATATGGTGTGATAGGATAATATTTATGAATTGATGGTGAAATACGTAATTTTGTGTAAATTTTATGTTCTATTTGTAAAAACTCCTATTTTTTATTACCGGTTAAATTTTTTTTTTTTAAATTGAACCAGCCATGTAATTTGCTACGGACAAAAAAAAAATCAAATTATCAAATAGTAAAAAAAAACTTGAATGTTAAGTACATATACAATAATTCAAATTTCATAAATAAATATATAAAAATACCAGTTCATTCGGGTTATATAATCAATTTGTGACTTATAATATATGTATTTTTTATATTTTGTTATTCTTAATTTAAATTATTATTATTTTATATCTTTGAGCGAATTAAATAAAAAAATAACAATATTCTGTAAAGAAACTTTTTTAATTACGTGTGAAGATGTTGGTAGGTACCCGCATAAATGCATTTATCCTGATTCTTATGCGGAACTCGCCAACTGAAATTGCGAAATTCATCGAAAACCCGTGGGTATAGCTCACCGTTTTTTGGCGTCGCACGGTTTTTATTATGAGGAAGGTCGCATAGTTATTACAAAAGAAATTACATGCGGAATTTTGTTTTTTTTTGTGATTAAAATGCGGAGTTGATATTGAAGCTTCCACATGTATGAGCACGTGCTTAATTTAATACTGGTAGTTAAAAGGCTTTAATTTCATCTTTTAGTCATTTAATCGTGTATTTAAATGCATCCAAACTTTAAATTTTTAATTAAAATATATTGAAATCTATATCACGGTTTCAAAGTAGTACGTAAATTCAATCTTGTAATAAATATTTGTAACTATAATAAATTATTTATAGGAATATATTATAATTATGTATGCAGCTAATAAAAAATCACTTAATAAGCTCTGATAGTTTACACAATAAAATAATGAGTTTTAATAACTTTTCACTTTAACTCTTGAAAAATAATGAAAATATCATTTACGCATTTCTTCATTCTGCCCCTACCTTTAAAAATGAGTACGACGTGTGAATGACAAATTTGACACATTAATGAATCTACGTTAATGCATCGTAGCTCTAATGGGATTCAAATTTCAAAAAAACTAATGAGTCACATTTAAAAAAACTTACATAGCCATCTTCGGATGGCTATTAGAATTAGATCAATATTCAAAAGTCACAACTTTTTAGGATAATTTGCAAGAGCCGCGTAACTTGAATTTGAAAAACTAAGAGAAGATATTAAAAAAGTTTAAAACATTACAATTATTAAAGATTTATTTGTTACTAATAAAAATCTAAATAACCTTTTTTAGATCTACTAATTATAATAAAACTAAAAAAGTATACAGTAATATATCGCTAATTATTTTTTTAATACTGCAAAAAAAGTCGTTCAATTTTTATGCAGCAGATATATCAAAAACATCACAGTTGTGTTTTAAAAGTTCATGAAATAACATTTATTCAATAGTAACTCGACCAACTTCCAAAAAACTAATAACTCATTTACTTCATTGTAGATTCTTAGACTAAATTTAGAAGAATTAGTATACAAACCTAGTGAGAGACACCAAATCCTCATTTTATACGATGAGATTTTATTCGACATCTTTCATCCAACTATTTGAATGGTTTAGAGCAACAAATGAAAATAGAAAGTTCACATTAAGAAAAGTATGAATCACGGAGAAATACTAAAGAAAAATGACACTAATTAGGATACAAGAAGCTGATGTGCAAAATGTCGAAAGAGTGCTGAAATTATACACAAGAAAAAGAGCATTTACACACAACACAAAACTTTAGCTGCAAAGAACATGAAACTATCAAACACAATTTCATGCAATCATTACAACAAAAAATAAAAATACTTCATAGCAGTCGAGCCTTATTCGACTGTTTAGAGTAATCAAACAGAGTAAAATCCACAAACTTTCATCACTTTTGAGTAAGTTAAAACAATAATAGAGAAACATCAACAATACACAACCTCTCTCTCTATTTATATTTTCAAATTAAAATAAAGCAAGCATAAATATACATCATTTTATCGTTTTAAGTTACGGAAAGAACAACATATGTATCAAAACAATTTACGATGTGGCTTTCGGGCACCATCCAGCTATGGCATCCTCCGGCAGGACTAGGATTTTAACAATCGACTCTCTTGAGAAAATCAACTGCAAAAGCAACATGCTCACTATGTAACATATAATTTCTAAAAATGGAAAAAATAAAAGAGATATTTCTATAAATAAATATGAAAAGGGCATACAATCTACTTTCTACCACGTGAATAGTGATGGCAATTTTGGGAGCATTTTTTAAAGAGTAACATATTTTGACTGCAGAATCCACTTAGCATCTTCCTGCTCCATTTATTTGTTTGTGGCAGATTTAATTCAGGCCAAAGCTGTCATTCCAGTAAGGTTGGAATACTATTCTCCCATGGTAGAAACCACAGTTGAAGTTTGGATCTGCCAACTTTGAATCCTAGGTTTAGAATTCCCTATCTATCTATGTATATATATCTTTATTAAAGATGGTCCTGAGGGTGAACAAATTGAATTTCCATTTTTGCCCAGGGTGAACAAATTGGATTTCCATTTTTGCCCTGCTGATAAATTAAATATCTCAATAGCCTCTCTCCTCTATCTCTCTCCTACGGCTAACTCTATTTTGTTATTTTTGAATTAACAAATAGTCTTTCCAGTTTTTGCCCTGACAAATTAAAGATGGTATTGATGGTGAACAACAAATTGGATTTCCATTTTTGCCCTGCTGATAAATTAAATATCTCAATTTTATCACTATCTCTCAATTTATAATATCTGTCCAGCTCAACAAAAAAAAAAAATAGATGTCAACAAAATACAACATGCATGAATTAATAAGTGCCAAAAATAAAAATACATAGTATATATTAAACATAATTAATAATATCTATTATTTATTTAAAATTAAGTTTCCATTTTTCCCCTACTGATAAATTAAATATCTCAATTTTATCACTATCTCTCAATTTTATTTATTCTAAGATAATATTTTGCCTTTATCTGCTTCCTCTCTTATGTCACTTTCATACTTTACAGTATCTGTTCAGCTTAACAAAAAAAAATAAATATCAACAAAATACAACATGCATGAATTAATAGGTGTCAAGAATAAAAATACATAGTATATATTAAACATAATTAATAATATCTGTTATTTATTTAAAATAAAGTAATTCATTTAACAAAGACAGATGTCAAAAAAATAAGACATACATGAATTAATAGCTATCCAAAATACAAAATATCTATATTAAGAATATATTTAATTTTATAGAACACACTTCAAAGAAGAACAATTAAATTTCAGAAAGATATTAAGGGAAAGCAAAGCAGAAAAAGAATAGTAAGTCTATTATACAGCTCTTAATTTTCTTATTTTACAGCTCTTAATTTCCTAGAATATTATATCAATGGCAACTTTCCATCTAGATTAAGTTAATACTAAGATTATTAGCTAGATTAAGTTAATAGAAAGAAAAAACATAAATAATGATAAGGAAAAAAAATATGTTATGTTTATTATAAAAAAAATTAAAATTATGCTTGATAAAAATAATATATATGCAAAACAATTTCATGCAGTACGTAATTGGTATAAATATATATTTATGACACTGAACATCAAATAGAAAATCACATGAAGTTAATAGAAGGAAAAAACATAAATAATGATAAGGAAAAAAAATATGTTATGTTTATTATAAAAGAAATTAAATCTATGCTTTATAAAAACAATATATATGCAAAACAATTTCTTGCAGTATGTAATTGGTATAAATCAGATAACATTGAACTTAAACTTAACATCATAGAGACTCGATCAATAAACAACAAACAATATACACAACCATCAAAAAGCGAAGTTGCTGCTCTTATGATGGGAGATCCCTTGCAAAATATAAATAAATGTGATGTTATTGTATATAACAATCAAAAAGAATTTAAATGAATTAACGAAACACATCCTGCATATATGCCACTATAACACTTATAAGTAAATACCTGCACGAGATGAAGCATTAATAAGTGTTTTAACCTTCATAAATATTTGCTAAAGAAATCCTACATGATATATCTTTATCATATTCTACTCATACTTACTTCTTTTACAGTTTTCTATACCTTCATAATAATCTGCAAGAAAATAACTCACATAAATATTATTTAATAACAATATATTGTTGATCCTTGCAGGAAGACAAAATAAAAAGCATATTAGAGAAGGTAAAAGGTACACAAAAAACAGTAAGTCCATTACTTGATCTTACAACTACCTATTTTGTTCACTATAAATATTTATTATAGAAGATATATAAATGGATAAAAAAAGAAAAAAAAGTATTATCAGAAGAACAACGCAAAAAAAGAAAAATACAAGATCATATAAGGTATCAAGAAAAACAAAAACATAAAACTATAACAATAAAGAAATGTTATTTAAATAATAATATAAAGACTCCAAATAATGAAAATTTCTATGCTTCTACTTCAAAAAAATAACTTCAAGCCCACCTACAATGACCTGTCCAAAATGCAAAGCTATTACTTGGTTAGAGGAAAGTGTTAGACCAACTAAAAAAAAAGAAACTTATTTCAGTTTCTGCTGTAAAAATGGTAAAGTTTCTTTGCCTTTATTACACAATACACCTGAACCTTTAGATTCTCTTCTAGATCCAAAAAATTCAAATCTCATTGCTAAATTATTTCAAAAAAATATTCAAATATTCAACTCAATGTTTGCATTTTCTTCTCTTGGTAAAAAAATAGACTATGAAATATTGAATGGTCATGGACCATATAATTTTCGTATACATGGACAAAATTATCATCAAACTGGATCTTTAATTCCAGAAAGTGGGATGCCACCAAAATATGCTCAGTTATATATTTATGACACTGAACATGAAATAGAAAATCGCATCAAGTTAATAGAAGGAAAAACATAGATAATGATATAGAAAAAGAATATGTTATGTTCATTATAAAAGAAATTAAATTTATGCTTAATAAAAATAATATATATGCAAAAAAATTTCGTGCAGTACGTAATTAGTATAAATCAAATAACATTGAACTTAAACTTAACATTATAGAGACGCGATCAATAAATGACAAACAATATACAGAACCATCAGAAAGTGAAATTGCTGCTCTTATGATAGGAGATCCCTTGCAAAATATAAATAAATGTGATGTTATTATATATATTAATCAAAAAGGATTCAAACGAATTAGCGAAACACATCCTGCATATATGTCATTTCAATATCCATTATTATTTCCATATGGAGAAGATGGATGACATATATATTTAAATAAAAATATATCTAATAATAAGGCTAAGTACAAAAAAATAACAATGAAAGATTTTTATGCATTTAGACTTCAACAACGTCATGAAGAAGGTACAACACTCTTAAGGAGTGGTAGATTGTTTCAACAATTTTGTGTTGATGCATTTGCTTCAGTTGAAGAGCAAAGACTTCGTTTCATCCATTGTAACCAACCTAAATTACGTAATGAATTATATCAAGGACTTCAAGATGCTTTTGAACAAGGTGATAATGATACTACTACAATAGGACATAAAATTATACTTCCATCAACATTTACTGGAGGACCAAGATACATGGTCTAAAACTATCAAGATGCAATGTCCATATGTGCATGGGCAGGACCTCCAAATTTATTCATTACATTTATCTGTAACCCAAATTGGAACGCTATACATGAATTCTTATAATATATTCAAGGTCAACAACCAAATGATAGACCTGACATTCTAAGTAGAGTATTTAACCTTAAAATGAAACAAATATGTGACGACCTTATTTCAAAAAGACAATTTGGAAAAGTTACTGCAGATTTATGTGTTGTTGAATTTCAAAAACGAGGTTTGCCACATTGTCATATATTACTTACCCTTCAAAAGGATTGTAAACTTCGAAATATTGAAGAAATTGATCGCATAATTAAAGCTGAAATTTCAGACAAACAAAAAGAACCTCTTCTACATAAATTAGTTATCAAGCATATGATCCATGGCCCATGTGGTTATTATAATCCAAAAGCTCCTTGCATGAAAAATGAAAAATGTTTTAAAGGTTTTCCAAAAAACTACAATAATTATACTCACATAAATAAAAATGGTTTTCCTCTTTACAAAAGAGCAGAAGGAAGTCCAAGTGCTTATGTTAAAGGTCATGAGATAGATTGCAAATGGGTAGTTCCATATAATCCAAATTTATTGTTGAAATACGAAGCTCATATTAATATTGAAATATGCAATCCTCATAAAATTATAAAATATCTTTTCAAATATGTTCATGAAGGTTTAGATAAAGCTACAGCATTAATTGAATCAAACAGTGATTACAAACATAATGAAATTAAACGTTATTTAGATTCAAGATATATATTAGCCTCAGAAGCATGTTGGAGGCTTTTTGAATTCGATATACATAAAAGACACCCACCTATTCAAAGACTGCAATATCATTTAGAAGATCAACAAATGATTTCCTTTATTGAAGGTGACAAAATTAATAGAATACTTGAACTAGATAAAACTAAAAAAACAATGTTAATTGAAAAGTTTACTGTAAATAAAAAATATTCCAAAGCCACAACATTAACATATACACAATTTCCAATGTATTTTATATGGAATAAAAAGAAATTAGAATGGAGTGAACGAAAAAGAGGATTTGCAATAGGGAGATTACTTTATGTAAATCCAAGTTGTGGGGAACGATATTATTTGAGAATGTTATTAAACATTGTTGTTGGAGCAAAATCTTTTAATGAACTCAAAAGTATTAATGGCATTCAACATCAAACATTTAAAGAAGCATGTGTTGCACATGGGTTAATTGAAAATGATAATGAATGACACCTTGCATTAAATGAAGCATTGTTATGGGCAACCGCTTCACAACTTCGCAATTTGTTTTGTATAATGCTTATGTTTGGTGAAATGTCAAATCCAAAAATGTTATGGGAAAATCACTGGGAATCACTTACTAAAGATTATAATCATGATATGCATAAAATAACAATATACTTACCAATTACTACTAGAATAAATCAAATTCAAAACACAGCTTTACTGGATATAGAACGCATCCTTAATAATAATGAAAAATCATTAACTGATACCAAACATGCCATTACCACATCAAAACAATCAAATAACAGACAACCACCTTATTATTGAAGAACTAAACTACAATGTTCTAGATTTATCCAATAGTAGTATTTTATTAGAATCAAACTTGAATTCTGAACAAAAAATAATTTTTTGATAGTGTTTTAAATTCATGTAAAAAACAAGTGGGGGAACTATTTTTTGTTTATGGGAGTGGTGGCACTGGCAAAACTTACATCTGAAAATCATTAATAGCTAAATTACGAAGCCAACAAAAAAATGTTCTAGCAGTTGCTTCATCTGGAATAGCATCATTGCTATTACCCGGTGGACGAACAGCTCACTCAAAATTCAAAATTCCTTTAAATATAACTGAAATATCTACTTGCCCAATAAATCAAAAATCCAAATTAGCTCAACTAATACGTCAAACGTCATTAATTATTTGGGATGAAGCACCAATGATAAATCATTTTGCTTTTGATGCAGTTGATAGAACATTTCGTGACTTACTAAAACATACTATACCAAAAGCAGAAACAATTCCATTCGGTGGAAAAACGATTGTTTTAGGTGGTGATTTTCGTCAAATTCTTCCTGTAATGCCTAAAGGAACAAGAGAAGATATAGTCAATGCATCAATACATAAATCATCTTTATGGGAATTTTGTAAATTATTTTCATTGACAAAAAATATGAGACTACATATGAATCTTAATAACAACGAAATTGAAAAATTAGAAAAATTTGCAAAATGGATTATTAACATCGGAGATGGTGAAATAGAAGGAATTAAGCTACCTAACGATAATTATGACAGTACATGGATTAAAATTCCTGAAGATATGTTAATTAATCCTTCCGAAGGATTACAAGGCTTAATCAAAGAAATTTACCCCAATCTCAATTCTAAGACCTTTGATCCAAATTATCTGAAAACAAGAGCAATATTAGCACCAAGAAATGAAGAAATAGATTATATTAATAATACTATTTTAAGCGAAATTAAAAGTGACAAAAATATATCGGAGTGCTGATAAGATAATTCCACTAAATGATGAAAAGTTTGATAAAGAAACCTTATACACACCTGAATTTCTAAATTCTTTAACTTTACCAGGTTTACCACCACATTCCCTGCAACTTAAAGTTAATACTCCTATTTTGTTATTATGAAATCTTGATCAAAGCAGAGGATTATGTAATGACACAAAACTTATTGTCAAAAACCTTGGCGAAAGAGTGATCGAAGCACAAATTACTACAGGATCAAATGTTCAAGAAAATGTTATAATTCCTCGAATAAGTATGACTAGCAACAAAAATGATATGCCATTTATTCTCAAACGCAAACAACTTCCAATACAAATAGCTTATGCCATGACAATAAATAAAAGTCAAGGTCAAACACTTGATCATATTGGTCTATATTTTCACATGGACAATTATACGTTGCAATTTCTAGAGCTTCGTCAATTGCTTCTATAAAAGTTCTACTATCAAATTGCAATAATGTTCCTTATGGATATACACGTAATATTGTATATAAAGATGTATTAAAAAAAGTTCTTGAAAGAAAAATAAATTAAAAAAAAAGTGAAAAAAAAGTTGCTGAATCAATACTTTAAATGCAATAGCATGACTGTAAAAGTTATATATATAACTCAATTTTAAATTTTGTTAGATGTCAGAAATCAAGAAAAAGAAACAAAAAGTTACTGATCAACAAATTGAAGAATCATTCTCAGGTTTGTAATATTGCAAATTTATATTCTTGATATAAGCTTTTAAATACATCATTTCAATAACAAAATTCTTTATATATATATTTTTTATAGATTAACCTAATAACAACAAAATATTCTGCCAATATTTATTATGTTATATTTCATAAATAACATATTTTCTATTTGCAAAAACTACAGAAGACATTGACAAATCTTCAGAATACAAAGTAAAGAAAAATACTAAGCGAGCACCATAAAAAAAAAGGTTCAACAGAAAATGAGAAAAAAAATCAAACAATCAATGGCCAACAATACCAACACTACTAAACCAAATTAAAACTTTTCATGAATCTTGCAACATTCAAGTTTCTGTTACACAACTATGGTTTGGCAAGTTATATTCTCGAAATTCAGAGCCTTCAATACTTTTCATAGCAAAAGATGATCAGGTATTAAACTTTCTTATACATAATAATTATTAAACATTATCATCATTACTTTAACATATTATTTAATATATTAGGAAACTGAAATAGAAGTCTTCATTCCCAGCAATTTATGTGACAAATGGAAAGATATTATCTTTCCGAGCAATACATACAAAATAAAAGACATACATCATGAAATTTCCCATGCACCTCTAAAGGTTCTAAGAAGATCAACAAGATTATGTTTCAAAGAGGAGACTTCAGCTCTGAAAATAACAGAGAATGACTTCAACGATAGTTTTATCTGGTCATTTAGCAAATTGAATGAAATTATAGAATTATCCAAGAAACTAGAATATCTCATAGGTAATATTTCTACTTTTCTTTTAATAATTATATTAAGTTACAATGTTCTAACAATTTATCTCTTATCTCTTATAAAGGTGTTCTCGGATATGTTGTTGATATGGGCCCTCTTACTACAATTCGGACAACAACAGGATTATCTACTTTACCTGAAATTTTATTAATTGATAATACTCACTATAATCAACCCATGACATTAACAGTTTGGAATGATACTTTTAATAAATATCACAATATATTAACAGCAGAATTTGAAGAAGATACAATCTTAATGGCATCAGGATTAGGAATCAAAATTTTCAGAGGCAAGTGTAACATTATATTCATTTTTCCTAAAAATATATATATTTATCTAACATTTCATTTCATATTTTCACTTATGTGTAACATTTTACATTTTGACATGTAGGGAAAGATATTCTTGAGACCACAGCTTTTAATGAATTATCCTTCTCAACTTCAGCTATTGAAGAAGCAAACAAATTATTGTTATGGTAAGATATATAAAATAACTTTTTATTATTTCACATGTAAAATTTACATTTACCATTTATTAAAACAAGCACAAAAATATATTTCCTAAATTATGTACCACAATAAAACAATTACAGTCTCTCGGGTCTTCTTCAAAATCAAAAATCAAAAAGGTTACAATCAATGATCTATTGAACCTAACACCAACAAGTGCTCCACTTGAGGTGATGTCTCACTACAAAATTCTCTTGATTTATAAAGTTTAGCTTTATGTTCTCTCTAACATATCATACATTGAAATATCTATATTCAGCCTCAACATTTTAGCATCGATGCAAGGATCATAAGCATATTTACAAATGAACAAGTTTGGTATTATTATTGTTCAATTTGCCGCAAAAAAACAACAGGGTCTATTTGTGATAACGCTTCATGTATTACTGCAAATTCATAGATAACATCCAGGTATGTAAAATATTACTATACAACTTATTTTAATTAATTATTAGATCATAAATATCATGCAAATGTTTTAATTCGTTTCAGGAACAAACTACGAGCAATAATCGAAGATAACACTGATCGAATCAATGTTGTTCTATTTGACAAACACGATGAAACTGTTCTACACCAACCTTTAGAAGTCACCAAGAAAATGATAGAACAAGTTCCACTATTTTACACCACAACTATCTATTAAAATATATTATTCTTAATACAATTTTTTCTTGCAGAGAAATGGTATTCAAATTTTCCAACAATAATATGTTCAAAATTGCCTTTCCATCCAGTATACTTTCCATATACAAATAACAAAACTGAACTTCAAATTCATACAATATGGAGGTTATAGTGTTGTTGGACTTGAAAGGATACTTCAAAACTATAAAGAAAATGCAAATGCAAAAGAAAGTTTTGAGGAAAGCAGCAAGAAAATTCACATGAAAGTAACAGCACAAATGAAGCAGAGCAAGGTGAAAACAAGTAAAAACCAGAAACCAGTATCTTTGCTAAAAATCTTGCTATGTAAATAAGAACATATGTTTGTCTTTTGCTTATGTTCATGTTTTGCTTATGCCTCTTACTTTTGCAAAAACAAGTACAAATACTTTGGTATGTAAATAAAAACTTATCTTTGTGTTTTTCTTATATTCATATTTTGCTTATGTCTTTTGTACAAACAACTAAAATCATAATATTTGCTGTAAGCCTGCTTAATTTTATTTTCTTTCTTTATTTGAAAACAACACTTTTTTTTTCTTTTATTTGAAACTCAACTATCTAATCAAACAAAACCTAAAAATCAAAAAAGCACAATAAAATTAAGCAGATCTAAATAAAATTAAGCACAAAATAAAATTAAATACAAAATAAAATTTCAAAAAATAATATTTGATTTATCCAAAATCCAAAAAAAATCAAATACATGAAACAAATACAAGAAAGCTTCAAAAATTTAAATAAAAAATAAAGATAAAAAAAATACCACATGCATGAACAAAAAAATAACAACTTAAAAATGTAAATACAAAATAACGATCAGCAACAAAACAAAATACCTCATACAAGTCTTTACCTCTCACACAGCTAAGTCTAAACCTCTCACACAGCTAGCAATTCCGATTCTCCAAATCCCAGAAGTAAAAAAAACAGTAAAAGCTTGGACAAAGACTACATACATAACAGAATAAGTAAAACAGCAAATGCATGAAAACAAAAAACAAAAAACAAATATCACATGCAAGATCACAGCTAAAACAAAGCACATCTACTATGTACATCTCTAATTCATCCAAACTCCAAGAAAACACCGCATGCATAAAAAAAATGTAAGAAAGCCATCAATGTCTAAAAAAAAAAATGTAACTAAAACAAAGCAGATCTACATCCTACATGTCTAATTTCTCCACACTCCAACAAAAACATCGCATGCGTGAAAAAAAAATAACAAAACTTTAAAAATCTACATAAAAAATCAGATCTACAAAATCCTTAATCCTCACACAAGCAGCAACTGCTATTCTCAAAAAAAAAACCCAAACATAGAAAAAAAATACAAAAAAGTACTTTAATACAAAATCGTAGCTAAAACAAAACAAATTTACAACCTACATATCTGATTTCTCCACACTGCAAAAAAAATATTGCATGCATGAAGAAAAAAATAACAAAACTTTAAAAATCTACATAAAAAATTAGATCTACAAAATCTTTACTTCTCACACAACCAGCAGCTGCCATTCTCCAAAAAAAAAATCGAAACATGAAAAAAAAGTATAAAAAAAGAAAAAAAGAAACCAAAAGGCCACTGCCTTCTCTGCCACTGCCAGATCTCTCTCCCTACACAACCAGCAGCTGCCATTCTCCAAAAAAAAAATCAAAACATGAAAAAAAAATACAAAAAAAGAAAAAAACAAACCAAAAGGCCACTGCCTCCTCTGGCACTACCAGATCTCTCCCCTCTCGAGAGGGAGAGGGAGACGCGGCCAAGCTCCGCCCAAATCTCCCACTCCCTTTTCTGCACAGACAGAGAGAGAGAAACAGAGGGGTTAACTGTACCGAGATGTATAAAGCAATATATACATAGGAAGGCTTAGAAATATTTTGGGCTGGAGAAGGCCCAGCGAGAGGCCCAACAGACCTTGGTTCCAGCAGGCCCGCTTCAGCTGATGGGCATCTGCCCCCAGCCTGCCCAACGCCCACGCGTGAGGCGGGCAAAATAGAAGCGCAAGTGGGGCCCAACCGGGGAAGCTAGACCACGTGGCAGCTCCTCCTCCGCTCCCGCGCATTTCGGAGCAGGCGTGGTCGTCCACTGCGGGAGACGCGCCCCCTTTGCAGCGGAAAAACCGGATCTGGTCGGCGGTGATCGGAGACGCGGATTCCGGCCACGAAAGGCCGCTGGAAGCGCAGAATCACCAGCGAAGACGCCGACGAAGCCACCGAGAAGCCTTGGCGACCGCAAAGGAAGCCGACGAAGTTAAAGGAAGAAACGCGACGCACTGTTAGCCCAGTCCAGTCCAAAGAAGGGGTCAGGCCCATGATGAGGGGCCTGAATGCCTGGAAAGAGGGGGCCTCTTCCGGCAAGAAATGGAGGGAAGGCAGGTGGAAGGAAAGCATGCTGTGGTAGCGAACATGGTGGAAGAGGATTCTGGTGTACTTCCTGGAGGCGAAAGGGGCGTCTAGACAGTTGAGAAGAGCCAGACGTCTGAATGGAAGGCGCTGCGACAGGAAGCACAGGGGCAGGAGCCTCAGCGATCGGAGGAGGGGTCGCTGCTACAAGCGGAAGAGGTTCTTGGACTGCCGAAACCGGCGAGAGAGGTGCAAGAGCCGCCGCGACTGGCGGGAAAGGAAGTACTGCGCACACTGGCTGAGTCTGCCTGAGAATCAAGGCCTGTTGGGCCGTGAGGCCAGTGACCAGGTCAGTGAGATTCGCGAGCATCCCCTGAAGTTCTGATACATGGGTACCCCTGGAGGAGGAAGCAGATTCGGCGTGGCGCCGAGAGGTTGAGGCTGAAGCTCTGTCGTCCGGCGCCCGAACGGAAGGTTCTCCCGCATGTGTACTGCGTGCAACGGAGTTGGTTCGGCGTGTTCTAGCCACCATCGTCCCAGAGTCTCAATGAAAGCACCAGAAGATGTTGACGTAGGATGTAGGGGATCCCAATGAACACCAAAAAAGAGAGAGAGTCCTGAGAGACGGCGACGCGCAGAGGTATAAGCCTGATGGTTAAGGCTTAAAAGGAGAGAGTTCGGGGCATCCAGAAGAGCACACAATAATTTAAGGTGGTTCAGGGAGGAAGTCCCCTACGTCCACCGAGCGACCAGGGAAGGAATTTCACTAGAGGAAAAGGGTAGTCGTGAAGGCTTAATACAATGTTTGGGAAAGAGAGAGAGAGAAAGAGCTCCTCAGTTGGGGCTGTAATACAATGAGAATGGGAGAATCACGGAAGCTACTTGCACTCTGGCCGCTCCTGTTGATCTCCTTGATCTGATCTTTTATCTGTAATCTCGGATCCTCCTCCCCATAAAGACTTTTCAGAGCTATTTGTAGGCAGCGGATAGTGCAGCTTCATCCTGGTTTTTCGGAGAAAAGAAGGTGAACAAGCTCTGAGTTCACGCCGTTCGGCCGCCGGAGGGACCAAAAGCAGCAAAAGGAGGATGCTAACTTTTAATATTGCTACTGCTTCTGGGGATATTGAAGATCTTGTAATTACTCTTTCAAGAAGATCTTGTGATTACATTTAAAATAAATAAACCATGTAAAGTGGGTATATTGCACATGAAATCAACAGCATACTAAAGAGACAAAGAACCTTGAACAAAACGAAGAGATCATCGATTTCAGAACGCAAGAATTACGCAAAAGGAAATATAAGTCGCTTGAATATCCATAAAATTTAAAACCTAACTTTCAGGGTCATATGTCACTCTATCATTTGCGTCTAACAAAACACCCCTACTTTACTGGAAAGGGATGAAAAAAGATCAATAAAAGTTTTCCTACTTCCCTTCAATGAAGGGCCTCTTCCCCTTTTGTATTCCCTCTTCTCCGCCTCTTCCCTTTCATGCTACTTGTTCTATGATCGGCTCACTTAAGGGCCTATTTTAGTTAGGATCCTTAAAAACTATCCATTGTTGATGGTTATTTCATACCCAACAAAAGTTTCAATATCAAATGATCAATTTGATTTCATATCCTACAGAAGCCACATCTATCAAATTTAGTTCATATCGTGATATCCCATATAAGGATGCCTTTTGGAACGGTTTTAACCAGAACAAGTCTAGTTATAATGATGCGGGACGAAAAACAGATGCTAATGATATTTATATTTATATTTAGCAAATTCGATTAGCAAATTACTTTAATTAAGAGAAATATTTTTTAGATAAATTATATGATAAATAAGATTTTTAAATCTCGTAAATTAAGATATTTTAAAATTAAAATTAAAATTAAACTGGATCGTATGATAAATAAGAATTTATCAATTTAGATCAGGGTGTTAATTTAATTTCAATAAATCAAATTCGAGGTTCAGGAATTTAGGACACACGTCTCACAATTAAATTCAACAGTAATTGACACAAGAAATATTGAGTCACACAATTAAAGTCAAATAAATAATTCAAGTCAAGCGAATAATTTGTATTGAAATCAAATAATCAGCTTAGTGGGGTTCGAGAAATTACCTGAGGTAGACGATTGCCGAGGCAGATCGCCCAAGCTGAGCGGGCAGTGAAGAGGGTGAAGGCAAGGCTGACGGAGCGCGTCGTCGTAGCGCACAAGAGAGAGAGACTGTCAATCAGCAGAGTGGAGGCGGCAAAGTGGGGCGATCGGAGGTGACCGACGTCGCGGTGGCTGGCGGATCGACTGGAACAGAGGCGGCGACAATCGAGCGCATGTAGGTGGCACTCGGGTGCACCGAACGGTAGAGCAGAGGCGACAGACCCCGCTGTTGCAGCGGCAACGGCGTCGCCGGAGGTCGGAGAGCCGTCTGGGGCCGAGGCGGGTGGAGGCGAGGCGAGGCGCGACCAAAACTGATGGTGTCGAAGCAGACAAACAGGTGGCGATGCAGGGCTACGANGAGGTGGAGGCGAGGAGGGCGGCGGAGCGGCGGCGGGCGACGCGCAGTGACTTCCCGAACCGGCAGAGAGGAAGAAAGGGAAAGTGGGCTGGAAAATTACGTCAAGGGGCCTGGATTTCGGTTGAGCTGAAGGAAGGAAAATATTCTTTTTTTTTTTAGAAGTGAATAACTAGGATAATTTGAGGATTCTCACCAAAGGCTAACCCTACCCTTTCCTTCACCGGAATATCGACCCCTTAACCCGGATCTAGGCTCTGAGAAAACTCAAACATAATTTCATTCATCAAACGCTCTATCTTTTACAATGCAAGGCGACCTCTTTATATAGAGAGATCCCATGTAGAAATTTGAAAATACAATATTAAATGCAGAAAATAAAATACCAAATAAATAAACGCAAATATGAAACTAATTCTATTACAATAAAATCAGCTCCAACTGTAGTGAGTCTTCAAATCTTCCAGATATATTCTGAATCAAATCAAATCAAATTTAAATAAAGCTAATATGGAAATCTCTAATAGCTCTAATTAATTTGAATTTGAATTTTGATTCAGCACATGATATCATCCTAGCCATCCGATTCGATGCCGATCTGTGTCCCCACCATATAATTTTTCCGATTCGAAACTAATCAAATAGGACTTTATATAACATCAATTTTGAATGACACTCCTTTTCATTTTCATTGTGCATATCATAAAAATATTTTTGTGTATTTCTCAATTATCTACACGTCATGCTTTTGTTGAAAATATTTAAACATATAACTAAATGAATCTGTAGCTCACATATTAGACATAAATGGAATTGTATTTGTGACCATAACGAAAAACGTGCATGACATCTTTTGTCAGTTGACACGATATGAAATTCACTCCATTTGATCGAAGCATTAAAGTTTAAAACCTAAGTTATCAATTTCTTTGCTTCCTCTGCTACCCATTTCATTTCTTGAGAACACAAAATATTAATTCTCTTATGAATGATAATATCAACTAACTTTATTAGCTTGTCTGTCAGGATGCTTATATTTCAAAATCTATATCTTTTCTTAGTATCTTGCACTAGCTTCTTATCTGCATCTGTCCATAATATGAGAACTTATGCTCACTTATCACTATACTCGAGTGTTGATGCAACAACTCTTACACATTTTTCACAGTGTTCAGGTAAATATATATATTGTTTTTGCCCTATTTGATATCGGCCTCAAGGAAGATCCTTAAACCTTATTTTGTGCTCCTTTCAGCATTAATTTTAACTCCAAAATAGCTTCAATCAATCTCAAAATTTATACAGCAGTCTACCACTTCATTTTATCAACTTTTCCTTCATATAAAAACTTAAATTCATGTGCTAAAAAAAAAACTTAAATTCATCATGCAATGCGAAGAATCACCAATGATGACACACCATATAACTATGAGAATTTTCCCAAATAAAATAAATTGAATTCAAAATAATATAACTCCACGTTAGGTGATGTCATTATATGTATAAGTGACGTTAGTAACGTGCCTGCATCAGTTCAACTTTATGTTTGGACTAAGTCGAAGCTAAATCCATCTAATATGATCCATTCCGCATTCTATAATGGATAGGAGAGTGCCTACAAACTTGACTTGCTTGCTAACATAGACATAGCGTTAACATTGAGCATCTGAAGTCCTTTGAGCCCCCAAACCTATTGATACAACAAATGTCACAAAAAATCAAATTGTAAGAATATAAATAGTGGAATTTTGATTGCGTTACATACGCCATCATTGATTAACATATGTGATGATAAAAGAATACAAATGATGAGTAACAAATTTCTATCATAAACATCTTTTCAGGGAACTAGTGACATGAAAATCATTTAAAAGAAATCAATGTTAAATGACACATTTCATTCATAAAATGATGGCAGACCGAGTTCATCAAGAGATCATCGATACACCTTTTTTTTAATTCCTCTGGTCATAATTTTTTTACCCCACTTGAAAATTATGGTGGTAATGTAGTTTAAACCTGAGATCGCTTGATGCCCAGGAAAGCACTTTTCCTTCTGTATTAAGAGAACACCACTAGTCATACACCTTTTATGAAGTCCCACTCTAAACAACCAAGGTCTTGAAATGACAGCCTTATCTTATATGCATTTTACCTTCAGTGAGGTAGTACACTTCACCAATTAGTCTTTACTTGAGGCTTGCCTAGGCTACCTATCAGCTAGCCCCTTCGACTTGGAGTTTACAGTCCACTTTGATGGAATTAGCGATTATTATGAAGGAATCAATTGAGCCAACACTTTCTTGACCAAATATGCAAGTTGCATGCCCAAATTCAATTTGGACTCGTAAAAGCCTCAGTAATGCTACAGGCACGACAATAAAGACAAAATACAGTTAACCTACATCAAAGGTGACCTCTTACAACTTCATTCAAGTAAGCTTAAACGGAGTTAGGAGGAAGCTAAGACCATCTAATATGACCCATTTTGCATTATGCTATGGGTAAAAGAGAATGCCTAGGAACTTTGGTTGCTTGCTTACATGAACATACTCAATTGTTAACATTGAGCATATGAAGTCCATTGAACCTCCAATGTTGGTTGAAGTGGTTAAAGACGTATTGTTCCACTAATAGCTTGGAAGATTAGATAAGAGAAAAGTACTTGAGAAAGACACTATTCTCAAGAAAAAAACAAATCACCTAATGAGGGACCAAAAAGTCCATTAGTGTTTGGAGAAATAGCTTGTTGACTTTAGTTAAATGGTTCCTAAAGGAAAAGGTGGCCGTTGAGTTCTCACACTTGATAAAATCATTAGGAGACTCACTTCTTCAAAATAAGAGATGTGTTTAAGGGATGAAATTAAGGTACTTAAAAATTCCAAGTATCCTAGCTCCTACAGAATCATACCATGAACAAAGGCTTTTTTTGAATGAGAAGGTCTGATTACAACTCAGAAAAAATTGCCCAGAAAAATGTTGAGAGAGAACAAAAAAGCTGCTGATGGAACTGTCATGAGCAAAGATAGTCCCTTAGCTTTGTTCATAAGACATCCATTGATGATTGGTACGAGCAAGGACCATCATACATTGTCATTTGTAAGAGATACCTCAAGGGCTACTGGTGCTTTTTCATCATGAAGATTGTTCACTTGAAGATGAAATGCATGAGAAAATGCCACAGTTTTTAAGTCGGAATAACTTACCACTTGTTGATGAAGAAATTTTATTGTATTCTGATAGAGAACCATTTGGGCGCTCAATCACCGGGTGCCCCATGTACAATGGAGATGAGCCCGTGCACACATGACGCATGGTGATTAGTCTCCAAACTTGCCCCGTTCGAATTCAATAATTTATTGTAGATGCATAGGGCAAACTAGTAGCCACCCAATTGTAACCATTTTATATAGAAAAATTTTCATGAATAGGACAATGCACAAGCTATTGGACTTAAAAGCAAAATTCTTTTCAAGTGAAGACCATCTCATGAAACTTCACTAGCTTTCGCATGAATAACATAAAATACACATATACTTTGTTGTACACAAGAAATATGAACTGGAATTTATATATATAGAGGAAATTCGGTATGGCCGTATGGGTCATGTTATTATTTGACATGTTTTATACTGATTGTAAACTACCTAAATGCCTTCGCTTTTCTCATATGGGCTTGGGACCCAACATGAGTACGGATGATAATATGTTCTATAAACTATCTATATATAAGTAGTATATTTCCCAGTAACATATTAACCTTATTTTTCTATAATTTAAACTGCAAATAGCTTAAATTAAATGAATGTTCTACTTGCCATTTTGGTTATCTTGGTTTGTCACAGAAAATTGTACCCATGGTAACAATCGATGGATTTGAGTATGTTCCAGCCGACGAAGTCTCGCTACTGAATGCAGTCCCAAACCAACTAGTTGCTTTGCGGTTGCATCAAATTTCGTGCAGTTTGATCAATACGATGGGGTAAAGTTCTAAACACTGCTTATTTCAATATTATATAAAATTATGTTAACAAACCATTTATCTAATTTAGAAATTTATATTGGTATTTATAGGGTATATTCGAGTACCATTGTAACGGGAAGCTAGATCACGCAATGACCCTTGTCGGCTACGGGGAGGAAGACGAGACAAAATATTGGATTGCAAAGAATTCATGGGGTGAAAAATGGGGTGAGGAGGGTTATATGAGGTTGCTGCGTGGTGTTTAGTATCCTGGAGGCATATGCGGTTTAGCATGGGATGCTTGTTACCCCATAAAATCTTCTAGCAATTTTATTTAGTTATAATTACTCTCTGTGTTACATTACTATAGAACATGCCTTTGATAGTAAACCAATATATTTTTGGTTACAATTATCATTTTCTTTTCATGCTTATAAATGAATATACTTCTTTTTATGGAAAAATGAATATACTTTTGGTTTCTATTTTGCATAGTGGTAGTACAGTCACAAGAGTATGCTTTTTATAGTACAACCATAAGCAGGCCTGTAATTGGATTGGATTTAGATCGGATCAACCTTGATTCCAATCGATCTGCATATCTTTGAATCGGATAAAAAAAGAATCAGGTCAGGATCAATTAAGATCTGATCCATGATTCGTGGGGGATTGAATTTTCAAATTGGATTTCAACTCACAATTTTTTATTAAACATTTAATCATTAATTATTTTAAGAAATTACAAGAACTAAGATTTATGCAGCCCAAATGGCAAAGAAAATAGTAATCCGTACAATTGGTAAATCACATGTACTGGCTAACAGAACATCAAAGCTAGTTGAACAAAAAAAAAATTTGCATAGGATTAGAATGTTATCTCCAAAATAGTGCCTTGAACAGAGATCTTCAAAGATTTACAACTTGAGTTAGACTAATTTCTTATTAGAATTTAACTTAAATAGTAATAACTTACATTAATTATTTTATTATTTAAGTTTAATAATTTAATCGGTCAGATCAATAATGGATCACATTAGGGTAGATTCATAATATGATTTGGTAATTACAAACTAAACAGGTTGGATCATCGGGTCAAAATATCGAATCAGAGAAGATATTCATGTACTCATTAAATTTAAATCATATTTCGCAAAATTTGACCCGTTTATAGGCCTAACCATCAGTTAGAGCATATACTATTATTTATTTATTATTCACTTCAGGTTTTAGAAAATGCAGAATTTATGAACAGTGTTTCCAAGGAGAAGAGTTTGAAAGCTAGTTTTTTGTTTTATTTAAAGGAAATTTAGGGTTGAAACTTAAAAGCCTTTCTTTTTTTAATGCCTTTGTGCAGCCTCAATAGCTTATTAATGAATATAAAAAAAAAACTAAATAATTGTAAATTAATATTAGTCACAACTTAATGTTTTATTATTTTTTACTAACATCATTCGAAATTTTCTCATTTCAAGTAAGAAAAATATTTTTAATATATAATATAGTTGTAAGCTTGAATTGAAACATCTACTTATTTCTAATTGCTTGGACGATTAGCTTATTCAACACCTTAAAAGGTTTACTATATAAAGTTATCCTAACATCAAATATCTAGATTAGTATAAATAGGACAAACTATTTAGTTATAATCTACTATTGGATTGATAATCAATAGATGTTGTAAAAATGTATTTTGACATTCAATCTACTTGATCATGTACATATATGCATAACTATTTTCAAATATGCTTTGAACATGTGCAAGATTTCCTATATAGATGATAAGCTTTTGCAATTACATTGGACAACACGTTAAATAGCAATTTTATAGTTAATTATTTGAGCCAATATTTAAAAATTATTTTGCACATTATTTTATTTCATGTTCGTTGTACATGTCATATTTTAAAATTGTATATATCTACGGCTTTTTCTGTTGACCACTTGGCTATCAATAAGTTTATGTTTATAGTGAAATGGATCCATGAGGGAAAAATTTATATGAGTAGAAATAGAATTGCGCAAGAACCCTATCAGGTTTCCCCCGTTAGTTTGCAGAAGGTCAAATTCTTTGCATCGTGTGATCAATTTGATTGCTTCATCAAGATCTTGCCGCTCCTTCTATAACTCTGATACATTGAATGAGAATTATCGGCTAAATAAATTAGACAAAAACTTTCTTAAAAGAATTCATGAGTTGTTATCTATTTTTAAGGAAGCAATGGAACAATTTTCTGATTGTTATTATCCTACTTCATTAGATTTATCCAGCAAGGAAAGTAGGTGGTGGCATCATCTCTAAAAAAGATGAGCGGATTTTTCAATGTGCAAAGGGAAGCAACTAAAAAGCGAGTACTAATTATGAAACTTTACAAGAGACATGATGTATAATTGTCACAACCCAAGTCAAATTTTCCTTATCACTTGGGAGATTCGAACTGGTGCGTGAAAATCTCAAAATATGCAGAGTAGGAATATAATTGGAACACAATATAAATTATTAAGTTATGAGTACAAGTGAGTCCATGGTCTCCTGAACGAGACTTATTACTAATATATCAAATAATAAATATAATATTATGATAATATATGTCTTTCTACTTTTTTAATATTTATTTCTTATAAATATTCTTAAAGTTTGCATTCTTTACATTATAGATTACTTTCTTAAACTCTCGTAAAGTCACAATATACTTCTCGTAATTTTTCATTTTTTTGCATTTAAATCAATCTTTATATATATATAGTAGATGCTTAAAGAAAATTTTGATTGTGAATCCTCATCTTTAGATCACAAGATTGGATTTTCGCAAACAACAAAGAAGCTTTCATGGCTTAGCGGTGTTCTATCGTCATTTTATAGGAGAGTTTAGTACTATCACTACTCCCATCACTAATTGTTTGAAGAAATGGATGATTAAGTGGACGGATGCTACAACTAAGGCTTCTGAGAATCTAAAGGTTAGGTTGACAAAAGCACCTATGTTTAGGTTACCTAATTTTGCGAACGTCTTCAAAGTAGCTTGTGATGCCTCAAGTATACGTATCGGAGGAGTTCTTAGGCAAGAAGGGCATTATATAGCCGTTTTTTAGTGAGAAGCTTAATGAAACTAAGTAACGATACTTTATGTATGATCGTCAGATTTATGCTATCGTGCAATCTTTGAGGTATTGGAGACACTATCTGCTACCAAAGGAATTTATTCTATGCTCCAATCATCAAGCACTGAAATATATGAGCACTCAAAAAAAGCTAAGTGCTAAACATGCTAAATGGGTTGAGTTCCTCCAGGAATATACATTTGTACTCAAACATAGGTCTGGAGTCGAAAATAAGCCCATAGATGCACTTAATAAAATGACAGTGTTATTGCACATGTTGAGTATGCAAGTAACAGAGTTTGAGAGGTTATCCTCTGATTATCTTACTTGCCCAGATTTCGAGGAGATCTTCACTGGTCTATTGAAAGATCCAACTACCCAAAATCCTGACGATCTCTCAAAAGATAGTCACGTATTCAAGGGCACTAAGTTGTGTGTACCCCAGTCATTACACTGAGATTATCTGATTCTCGAGATTTATTCCGGAGGATTGGCGGGACACTTTGGAAAGGATAAAACTATGACCATAGTCGAGGAACATTTCTTTTGGCCAAGTCTTAGGCGTGATGCAGCTCGTATTGTTTCCCATTGTAAGGTATGTCTAAGTGCCAAAAGCTTAATAAGAGAGCAGGACCTTATACGCCGTTATCAATACTTTACAAGCCTTGGGAAGATCTGAGCATGGATTTGTGCTAGGTTTACTGTGCACTGTGCGAGGACATGATCTATCATTGTAATGGTAAATTGATTCTCGAAAATAGCATATTTCATCTGATGCGGGACGAACGAATGATGATGCAGTTTAGAGATCAGCAATTTATAAAGCAGATTATTCACAAACTAATACTAGAATATCAGAGAACAATTTTGTAATGATTAAGAAATTAATTAAACCCACAAAACTGATTTCTTTCAAAATTTTAAACTCGGCAATACACAGCNCACGCGCGGGCGGAGCTGGGGCACGCGCGGGCGGAGCTGGGGCACGCGCGGGCGGAGAGAACTGTATGAGGACGTTGTGCAAAGCCGTCACGTGCGTGTCGGCATGTTCGCGTAGTCGGCATCGTCGGTGCACGACGACTCATCCACGTCAGATCAGAGTCAGCGAACTGGGCGCAAGCACACGGGCTAGCCGGCGGAGTGGATGAGGAGTTGAGGTGAATGCTGGAAGGTGCAAGATGAATGGAATCGAACCCGGAGTGAAGAGCTGGAGTGAGTGGAGTTTAGGAATTCTCACCCAAGACCCAAGCCCTTCCCTATCCAGGATATCGATTCATTCAAGAATCAAATAATCCCAAGAGAAAGCACAACGCAAATTCATTCAACATTAAAAAAATAAGAGTAACAGGAAGGCGTTTATATAGACCTCCATACAAACTGACTCAATAAAAAAAAATACATAATGTAATAAATTCCTCACACAAACGAGAAAATACCAAATAAGCCTAAAATAACAATCACAAAAATAGAAACTAATACAAAATAAATGCGATAAATAAAATCATCCCAAAATAGAATATTCAATCAATCAGAATGAATGAGAGATTTCCAAAATTCTAGAAGAACCATCTCCGCGAGCTTGTAATTTCTTAACAGTGCAGATGGAAACCGCTCGGGTCGAACCCGAATCATCACATAATCTCCTTCTTAAAATTCCTACATTCTTTTGTGACAATCTGCTAATTTCTTATAAGTGTCATTACTGGCACTTATTTTTTTGTTGATCTCTTTATATAATTTCCTAACATGTTGTGCAAATGGCTCAGCAGACTCAGACATCCTAGCATGCATAGGTAATGGAATGAGATCTATAAGAACTCTAGGTTTATAACCATGCACAATTTCAAATGGACTCATGCCTATAGACCTATTGACAGAATTATTGTATGCAAACTCAGCACGAGGTAAGACAAGGTCCCAATTTTTTTTATTTTCTCCCACTAAACAACAAAGTAAATTCCCTAAACTCCTACTATCAACTTCTATTTGTCCATCTGTTTGAGGATGAAAGGCCGTGAAAAATTTAAGTTTCGTACCGAGGAGATGCTATAAAGTCTTTCAGAAATAACTGGTAAATTTAGTGTCTCGATTAGACACCATTGACTTTGGCAACCCATGCAATCTAGCTACCTCATCGAAAAATAAGCGGGCAATCTTAGAAGCATTTGATGTTTTAGAACAAGAGGAAAGGTATGCCATCTTAGAAAATCGATGAACCACGATACAAATGGAATCATGCTGAATATCGTGCATCGGGGGTAAACAGTCAGGAAAATCTTCCAGGAACACGTCAGCAATTTCCATAAGGATAGGAATTGCTTCAGGTGAGGGTACAATCGGACTACTCTTCTTTACTTCCTTAACAACAACAGCCCAAATTAAAGAATTTTCATCTACTTTCTTGTCGATCTCTCGAGCGCTAATCAAGTGAAAGTCTTTCTTCTTTGAGGCCACTTTCTTACTTGAAATATCTCTCTTGCTGATGGTCTTAGGAGGAGGACCTATCACGATCTTGGCACCTTTATAGGTGAACACACAGGAATGGAAACATCCTCGAAGAGTGACATCTAAATCATACAATCAAGGCCTACCCAAGATGACGCTATCAACTTCCATTGGTAAGACGTCACACCAAACCTTGTCCTGATAGGAATTGAATTGAATCGGGACTAAGCATCATTGTGTAACCTCCAAGGAAGAGGCATTAATCCAGAAAATCTTATATGGATTGGGGTGACTCTCGGAAATTAAACCAACCCAGGACATAGTCGTGGTGGCGATTATATTCACACAACTTCCATTGTCAATGATAATTTTACACTTTTTCATTGACTTTTATGTAAGTGTGAAAGATAGAAGTTCTGCGCCAATCACCACTCTCTTTAGGCTGGGTTAGAGCACATCTAACGACCCCAATTCTTGGATCACTATGAGATTCAGACGCATAAGTAAATCCAACATATCCTAGAGTTTCATACTCGAGATTCTCAAATTCGTCAACAAGTGTCTCATCAGCCACATAGGTGGGTGGATCATCCTCATAGGCTGGAGAATCATCATCCTGAACATTCGAATGCCATGTGACTGATTTCCTGACACCTGAAACAACGTATAGACCGATTACCACCACTACAAGAGGTTTCCCCGACAACAGTCTTACTTTTGTCAGTGGCAAGAGGCCGGCTAGTGGCTGGTGAACCATTAGCTGGCATGGTCCCTGAGAGCATAGTCCTTGTAGGAGCTACCGTCGGGAGTGGATCAACTTTACGTAGTATGGTCGGCCTTTCATACCTCTTTAGAACTTGGGCAACTTGATAAGCTTACTCAAGGGTTGGGATCTGTCTCAAAATAATTTCGTGTTGTATATCACCCCGAAGTCCAGATCGAAATCTAGAAAATGTGACTTCTGGATCTTCATGAACACCCACATCGCATAAGGAATTCATCGAACTTCGCGATGTATTTAGCGACAGTCTTATTACCCTGAGTCAGCCTCTGTCATTGATCTAATAGGTGATGCTGATATGAGACAGGAACATATTTCTCTCTAAGTATCGCTTTAAGCTCATTCCACGATCCAATAGGTTCTTGTCGACCGTGTTGCAAGATTCGCTCAACATTATTAATGTATAGCTTGGCTTGCATAGTGAGCTTCATTTTCGCGAATCTAACCTTTCGATTTTCCGACATGTACCATTTATAATAATAGTCCATGTCTGCTTCCCAATCTAAGTAAGTCATTGGGTCCAGACGACCGTCAAAGGTCTCTACTTTCACGTCACGCCAGTTATTTTTTTCTGGCTCACGTGACTCTCGTATTTGACAACCCATAGGGTTATGCTCTGTTCTCCTAGGTCCATAATGCTTAGGTTGTTCGATTTCACTTTCTTGATTATTTTAGCTCTAAAGTCGGTCTATCCTATCATCCATACGATCCAATCTAGTGATAATCTCAATTAATGCACTTTAAAGTTCGGGATCCATAATGCTAGTTAGGGTCAAAAATGGAATACTCGGAACCAAAACGAGTGCGCATGCATTAAAAACAAATATGATCTAATTCATGTAAATGCGAATATGCCCTAACCTGACCTAATGCCCTGATAATTTGATGCGGGACGGACAAATGACGATACAGTTTAGAGATCAGCAATTTATAAAGCAGATTTTTCACAAATTAATGCTAGAATATCAGAAAATAATTTTATAATGACTGAGAAATTAATTAAACCCGCAAAACTGATTTCTTTTAAAATTTTAAATAAATTAGATCGAAGGTAATTGAAAAATTACCAATTCAAATTAGGGTGCAATCCGATTTTCAACAAATCAAAAACAGAGAAGAGGATTAAGGGTCTCACAATATTTAACCAACAGTAATTTAAATTTACTCAATAATGAAAGGTCGCACAGACGGAACAAATTCGAGCAACTCACAAGTGAGCAGAATGATCCAGAGTACTCGATTTAACCAGGTTAAAAGGTTGCTGAAATTCGTACCTGAGTCAAAAAATTCCAGGGACCACGTAATTCCTCCAAAAATTAGGGCTAGGCAACTCGGCAGGACCCACAGCGCGTGGCAGAGGACGNACGCTGAGGGAGCGTCGCGCGGGCGGGCAGAGCTGGGGCACGCGAAGGCGAAGCTGGGGCGCGCGCGGGCGGAGATGGGGCACGCGGGGGCAGAGTTGGGGCTCGCAAGGTTGGAGAGAACTGTACGAGGACGTCGTGCAACGCCGTTGTGTGCTTGTCAGCATGTTCGCATAGTCGGTATCATCGGCGCACGACTCATCCACGTCAAATCGGAGTCAGCGAACTGGGCGCAAGCACACGGGCTAGCTGGCGGAGTGGATGAGGAGTCGAGGTGAATGCTGGAAAGTGCAAGATGAATGGAATCGAACCCGGAGTGAAGAGCTGGAGCGGATGGAGTTTAGGGATTCTCACCCAAGGCCCAAGCCCTTCTCTATCCAGGATATCGATTCATTCCAGAATCAAATAATCCCAAGAGAAAACACAACTCAAATTCATTCAACATTAAAAAAATAAGAGTAACAGAGAGGCGTTTATATAGACCAACATACAAACTGACTCAATAAAAAAAAATACATAATATAATAAATTGCTCACACAAACGAGAAAATACTAAATAATATGCCTAAAATAACAATCACAAAAATAGAAACAACAAATACAAAATAAATGCAAAAAATAAAATTATCCCAAAATGGAATCTCCAATCAATCAGAATGAATGGGAGATTTCCAATCCATCAAGTCAGCGATCCGCAGCATCCATCTTTCCAAATCTGTCCTCATAGTCAATCGATCCAAATCGAAGCAGCGTGGCTTGATCTCGGCCGTCGACGATAAACTCTGTCAGGAAAGAATCGACGGTCAATCGTGGTGTCCCCACCATCATCCCGTGCTCTAAGACTTCAGACACTTCACATGTAGCATCACTTTTCTTTCGTGAGATTATCCGTCTTCATGGTCTTCCAAAAATAATGGTATCCAATCAAGTTGCTCGATTTGTAAGTTACTTTTGGAAGACGTTACGGAAGAAGATGTGTGCTAAGCTCTTATTTTCTACTGCTTATCACTCATAGACGGATGGGCGGACGAAAGTTGTTAATTGGAGCTTAGGAGACTTACTTAGATGCCTAGCTGGTGATTATATTTTTAATTGGGACTTGGTGTTACCCACGACTGAGTTTGTCTATAATAGCTTAGTCAATAGATCAACTTGAATGAGCCTTTCATGATAGTTACAGATTATGAGCCTAGGAAGCCTATAGATCTCATAGCATCACCTGTGTCATATAGGACTAGTAAGTTTGCATCATCTTTTATACAGCATATTCATGATTTACATGAGGAAAGACGAAAGTTATTTTTAAAGTATGCTAAATATAAAATTAATGTAAATTCACATAAAAAAATTATG
>JAEMOT010003728.1:237741-252860 GCA_019297695.1 Apostasia ramifera | reverse complement strand
ATTTCTAATCCTCTGCAATATATATATATATATATAATTTTTTTTTATTAGCAATGTTTTTTTTGTATTGAACTGGCTTTGATGTTTTGTTAGCTATTTGTGATTTACCAATTGTACGGATTACTTATTTTATCGCCATTTGGGCTGCATAAATCTTATTTCTTGTAATTTCTAAAAATAATTAATGATTAAATGTTTAATCAAAAATTAAGTGAGTTGAAATCCAATACACTGTGAATCATGGATCACATCTTAATTGACCCTAATCCGATTTAGTTTTTTATCCAATTTGAAGATATGCAAATCAATTGAAATCAAGGTTGATCCAATCTAAATCCAAGTCATTTATAAGCCTACAGATAGTTGTACTATAAAAATCATACGATTGTGACACTATGCAAAATAGTATTCAAAAATATAGAAGTATAATCGTTTATAAGCATAAAGAGAAAATGATAATTGTAACAAAAAATATATTAGTTTACTACCAAAAGTATGTTTTAAGTGATGTAACATAGAGAGTAATTATAACTAAATAGGATTGCTAGAAAGTTTTATGAGGTAACAAGCAATCCATGTTAAACATCAGATGCCTTCAGGATACGAAACACCACGCAGCAAGCTCATATAACCCTTCTCACCCTATTTTTTACCCTATGAATTCTTTGCAATCTAATATTTTATCCCGTTTTGGTTTTGCTCCCGATAATCGACAAGGGTCATTGCGTGATTTAGCTTCCTGTTACAATAGTACTTGAATATACCCTATAAATGCCAATATAAATCTCTAAATTAGATAAATAATTTGTTAATATAATTTTATATAATATTGAAATAAACAATATTTAGAACTATACCCCATTATAGTAAGCAAAATGCCAGCAATCTGATGCGATTGCAATAGCAACCAGTTGGTTTGCGACTGCCTTCAATAGCGAAACTTCATCGACTGGAACATACTCAAATCCGTCGACTGTTACCATGGATGCAATTTTCTGTGACAAACCAAGTAACCAAAATGACACAAAAATGTAGAACATCCATTTAATTCAAGCTATTTGCAATTAAAATTATAGAAAAAAAGATTAATATGTTACTGCAAAATATACTACTTATATATAAATAGTCTATAGAAGATATTACCATCCGTACCCATGTTGGGTCTCAAGCCAAAATGAGAAAACCGAAGGCATTTAGGTAGTTTACAACTAGTATAAAACAATTTTTCATTATTAAGTGGAACAAATCCATATCGATTGATTGCAACTATAGGAGGACAAATATGCAAAATTTCACTGATAAATTAATAAATATAAATTATATTTATGAAATATTCATAAATAATAAATCTAATAAATATTAACTAATAGATTTGTACAATTTTACTATACAATAAAATTGAAGACATTTTGGTTACATCTAATAAGAGAAGACAGTTGAAGACATCGACTGGAACATCTAATAAAATTTAACTATGCAAAATTTCGTTGTTTCATTTGATGAAGTGCTCTTTTACTTCATCAAATGACTTAAAATATCTATTACTGCACAAATTGCATGGACATAAAATTTTTTCAAACTTTTGTTGACTTCGATAAGCAAATTCAAGAAATTGATTAATTCCATTTCCAAATTCATTTGTCCAATGTGGTAATGACATCCAAGATTTTTCCATTTGCAATATAACTTCCTGTGAAAATCAAATATTTATATAATTAAGACAATAGACAAAATCATATATAACTCATTAAGGTAAATGTTGCGACATGCAATGATGATCTAGAACAATAACATTTCAACAACGATAAAGCTTATATACCAAACTATGAAACATGCATGGTGATTGAGAAGAGAAAATTGCAATCCTACAAAAGTGAATGCTAGTCTATATGAAAGAAGATCAAAAAATTTACCTAAGTGGAGAGAAAATTAAAGCGTTGCACTGACAGAATGAAAAATCTAAAAATATACAAAGTTTAACTTCCTGTTTTTGAAATTTTATAAGTTAATTTCAATATGAAGTAATATAATATACATTCTAATTTTTTAGCTTCAAAATGGATCTAAAAAGCCGCTAGTCATGTTCAACAAATAATAACCAATTATTTACTTATGAAATTGAGATGAAACTTTGTACTTCTGAGATCATTGGTTATTCTTTTATTACAAACTGGGTCTCTGTCTAGAGTAAAGAGCAGCTAGTCATGTTTCGAGGACACAATAAGTTGATAACACACCTCAGATTAAGCACAACTATTACTAGTGTCATTAGATCAATGACTTTCATGCAAAGTTAATTCAAAGAAATTGAAACATTTCAACTCTATGGCACTTGTTTTAATTTCTAAATTTCTAAAATTGGACTAGCAAAGAAGGCTTAATTCTTATACTATTCTTTTTCAAGCATACTTGTTATGAAGATCAAAATCTTAATTTACATTTAAGTATAGGCATCCACTTCTGTAATTGAGTTGACCTCTACCTTTATCTACACTCTTTGATAGCAACGCATCTATGTCATCATAAGTATTAACTTTTTGGTCTTGCCTGGACAACTTTCTCAAAGTAGGTATTAACTTTTCGGTCTTGCCTGGATAACTTTCTCAAAGACGTATCCTCTTCCCTTTAATTGTCAAGTTTAATATTTTCCTAAGATCTAGCTCCCTAGAGGTGTTCCAGCATTGATTTGAGCTTGATTTTGTGGATTATATCAAGGTACTTTTCAATAAATTCTAAATTTTTAAATAAGCGTGCTTTAACTATTGCAATATAGTAATAATTTATTCCTTATGTAACTGAGATAAAACCACGTGTACTTATGATAGTATCTTAGTTGATCTTATGTATGTATAACCGTATGATTATGTATGACAGTAGCCACTGATCTATGCATAGCTTTTAGAATATAATTAATAGATATATATTATATGAAAATCAAACAATTTTCGTGCAGTAATCTGTATGGGCACTGGGCACCAACCTAGATTAACAAGCACAACAAACATAAGGCAACAACATTCCTTAGAAATGTCATTTTGGCAAACCACAACCAGCAAGTATAAAAGTTCAGTTCTTAACAGGAAATGTGCTACGAAGAATATAACTAATTGTCAAACCAATGGAAAGATTTCCCTTAACACATATATCCAACGAAGTCAATTTTATTCAGAAAAACGTTTATGCTCTAATAATCATAAAACCAATTAAACAAACAGATATGGAGGACGATTTCTACTCAGTTCAGGCCCCCAAAAAATTTCTCCACATAGCAGGGTTTACCAAGCTCGGAAGAACGGAAAGTTTTCTTTCTATTATCGTTAGAGATGTCACAAAAGCATCCATACTAAAAGATATAGTTGATATGCAAAAGCCCAACCAAAAGGTTGATCTAAAACGGGAAGAGAAATCGAAAATATTCATCGAAACTAGAGATTTCCTCCTTGAAAGAAGCAGAAGCAAACATGAACGAAGATCATAGAAAACGATCGCAGAGAATGTAGATTGCATAACCGTTCATAGCGGTTGATCCTACAACTGAGGTTAAGACATGACTCACATGCAAATGAGGAGCGTAAGCAGACTCGATTTGATGCTGATGGGATGCAGCCTAGCTGAGCGGTGGGTCAACTTGAGTTTCGAGTGAAATTTTAATTCGATTATATAGCTAACGGTATGAAAAATAAATTTGATTACCCGACTCAAATTCAAAATCGATCCGATTAGTTTTTTTTCTCCACTCCTGTTCGATTAACCCCGATTCCATTGCTTATACATAAATATACAATTTATACACAAACACAGATATTGTAACAGCCTGAAATTTAATTTAAGTGTTAATATGAGCTTTGTTTAATTACTTGAATTATGAATAATTTTGGAGACTTAAAAAAAAATTGGAGAAAATTTAAAAACTTTAATTAAATCTTAAGAATCTAATTGAGATCCTAAGGAAGCTTAAGTGGAAAGAAATTTGAAGATGTGGGCTTAAATGAAATCTCTGTTGCACTGAGTTGGATTGGGGTTGATTATACCTATTTTAGTCTAATTAATAGAGATGATGCACCCTAATTTCTTATGCAAACTAAGACCTTGCATGCATGCAAGCCACTCTAAAATAAGTGGCTGATGGACTAATCATTACATGAGACACATATAGTAGGTTTTGAAAGCTAAGAGAACAAAAGACTTTTAGAGAGGATTGTGAGAAAATTATCAGCCATTGACCACTTCTTGCTGGCCAAAATGATAGAAGAAAGAGAGGAGTGCGAGAAAATAAAGAAAGAGAAAAGGAAGGAATGCCAACCTTTGGACATCTCCAATTCAACTCCAAAGGTGTTAGCAAGTTTGGAGACGAGAAGAAGTTGGAAGCAATCCATTTGGCAAAAAAAATAGTAGGGAGATCCAAGTTTAGTAGAAATTTATCCAAGCCAAGGAAGAGGAAAAAGATAAAATGAAAGAGAAAGAATTTTATCCTCTCCTTCAAGCCATCAAGGATTCATGGGTTCCTCATCAATTAAGATAGACAAACTTTTTCTAATAAATATATATATATATTTAAAAAGTAATAATTAAGTGATTATTTATGTATTTATAGTTGATCGTTGTTATATATGTGGTTTCCATGCTACTAGTGAAAGTTAGGTATGACTTGAAGAACTTATTTAGAAGAGAGATCAGAAAAGGAATATGAGACAAAAAGGAAAAAAATATTGTTGTTTGAAGGGATAAACAAACATTTCCTAAAAATATAGGATGAATTCTACTTGAAAAAAAAAACAAAAAACAAGTATTCTTGAAACAGGATTTGAAACAAGAAACAAAATATGAAAACCAAAACCTCAGCTCCAAATAATCTCGCTGCAACTTCTCTTTCTCCCTTTAGCAGAAAAACCAACAAATATTCATAGCTTTTTGAGCTAGGATATAAAATGTGAGATGAAATTAAAAAAAAACAAAAATTCCAGAAATAAAATCAAAAAAAGGAGATGAGAAATAAATATTGAAATTACTACTACTTCTGCTTCCTCTGGCAAAACAAACATGGATTATTCATTTAACCAGAATATGAAATATGAGATGAAATCACAAAAAAATTTTTATAAAAGTAGGATTTGAAATAGGAGATTAAAAATGAAAATTAAAATAACTTTACTCTCTAATACTGCAGCTCCAAATGACCCCATTGTTCCTTTGGCTGAAAAAGCATAGTTGATAACACGGCCTTAAAATTTGAATTGCAGCTAAGGGCAAATGCTAGTTTATCCCTCAGCTCATCCACACTGCTAATCAAGAGAGGGATATCCCTCAGCTCATCCACATTGCTAATCAACAGAGGGACAGTGATCCACGGTTGTCATCCACACTGCTAATCAACAGAGGGACGGTGATCCACGGTTGTCAAACGTCTCAGCCAAAATAGGATAAAACTGGCTTTCCTTCAAAGAAGGCACCAAAGACTAACACGATTATTTTGTTTGGGCAAAACTGCCTAAATTACCAATACGGAGGTCACCGGTGGCGTTCAAGCCGAGCGACTCTGACTTGAATGCCACCGGCGTCCCGCAAGAAAAATGACGAAGTCGGAACAACTTTGTAATTTTATTGCTACTGCTTCTGGGGATCCGTGACAGCTGGAGCATGCGGATCCTTGATTTGCGGGTCTGGGAAAAGTGTCTTGTACGGGGAGCGGCGCGGTCGGGTCAAGCTGATTGTGATAGGCACCGCTTTATAACATCGAGGACGATGTTACCAGGGATGGTCCTGGCTCGTCGTGGACGAGGCTTGGTTGAACCCTCGTGTCCGAGGTTTGACCGAGGTCTGACCTGTGAGAACAGATAGATGAATTAGTTAAATGAAATGAAGGGCAAAAGCCAGCTAGCGCCACATGTACGGCAGGGATGCAGCGCTGAAACCACGTGTTAACAATAACAAAATAAAATTTTTCTATTACTTTAGATAATGCTTTAAATAATAATTCTGTAGTTAAATTTTTACAGTAATTTCTAAAACCTCTACTTTACGATTCCCTTTTTTCATTTAGATGTACATGTCATATTATAAACTTATGTATTTCTAGTCTTTTAATTTTGAACATTTGATTATTGATAAATTTAAACATGTTGTAAAATGAATTCGCTTAAATTCAAACATTAGGTGAGAATATAAACGTGTTTGTGTAAGTGTAGCAAAAAATTGTATAAAATTTTTATTACTCATTGAAACTAGATGGAATTCACTTCATCGTTTATTTGAATCGCTCTTACCAAACAAAGATTTACTTACTACTTTTTACAATTTATATATACTTAACCATGACCTTCAACTGTATTCTTATGGTTGAATTTTTTTGAAAAATATTTTTTAGGTATTATCAATTTTTAAGGAGTCTACTAACGACTTCATCTATTTTTTTGCCTCATATTTTTCAAATGTTTAAAAAAAATTTAGAGTTTAGATCAAATCCAATTTTTACAACTTTTATTGCTGATATGGAATTAAAAATTAAAAAATACTAAGAAAAAATTTCATTTTTATATTCAATAGCTGCTATGCTTGATCCTCGCCAAGGGACTGAAGCTATTGAAACTTTTACGCGGAATATTCTGATTTCTTGGTGAATAATATTAATATTGAAATAGCATCAGTTTTTACAACTCTCCAAGATTTATTTTCTCTTTATTATAATGAACAGGTTGCGAGTAGAAATGTGCAAAGCATGGAGATACAAATAGGAACACAGAAAAAGTTGGGCATTTATAATATTCTTAGGTCGGCGGCGGCGAAGAGATCCCTTGCTTCAGTCAAAGGAAAAGCAACTGCTGGCGAGCAATCTATAACACAAAGTCAAGCCCCTGCAAATTTGAACAAATTACAATTTTACTTACACCTCGCAGAGAAATTTGATGATGATATGAGCTTATTGGAGTGGTGGAAAAGCTTATCAAAACAATACCCTATTCTATCTGCTTTGGCACAAGATATTCTAGCAGCCCAGGCGTCAACTATAGCTTCTAAATCAGTCTTTTCCACCACAAGAACAATAATAAGAGACTACAAAAGTAGTTTGTCTACAACAACCATTTGCACGCTTACTTGTCTACAAGATTGATTTGCGGCCGAGTCACGAAATCAACAGTATAATTTTGTGAACGAATTCAAGGATAATAGTTCAGAAGAAGAAGAAGAGTACTCGAGAAGAATTCTTTGTAATTACGACGAATAGTTTTTTTATAATGCAAAATATTATAATGACATATTGCATATTAAAGAGGTTCAGAAAAATTACAAAAAATATTTTTAATCATCATGCTATAATATTTCTAATGAAATCCTATTCCAACATCTAAATAATTGGAAAGTTATTTCTCTTTGGAGAATTTTCTCTAAGAGGGAATTTTTCTTGCAAGCACCTGGCAGAGCAGTTATCGATCCGATTTTGAGTCTCGAAATAAGATCAATCACATTTCGATCATCTCAAAATCGGCTTGAAGTCAATTAAGTTCGATTTCGAGCTGGCTCGAGTCAATTCTAATCGATTTCGAGCCGATTTCGAGTCATTTTTGAGCCGGTTTGAAAAAATAAAATCTCAATTTTTTTCAAGCCGATCTTAAGCCAGGCAGACTCGACTCGATCTGACTCGAGATTGGCTCGGTTTATAATATATATACATATATATATTATAACATCTATATATTATATTTTATATACATTAGATACACATAATATATACATATTATATATATATATATATATATATATATATATTATGTATATATAATATGTATTTTATTTCAAGCCGATCTCGAGTCGGATCGAACCGAGCTCGAGTCGGATCGAACCGAGCTCGAAATCAACTCGAAATCATTACTGAGCCGAACTTTTAGCTCGTTAGTCGGCTCATTTAGATTAACTTAATTTCGATTCGATCTAAAATCGATTCAACTTTCGATTGATTTTTTATCTTTGATCCACATTAACACCCTTAGCTGTTGGCAGGAAATGTCTCTCCAATATTTGAATGAAATAGATCATACCTTTCATTTTATCACATTTAACAAAAAAATTATGATTTAAAATTTAGCTTGTGTAATTTAACCAGTTGGATTGCCGATTTTTTAAGAAGAATAATGATTGATTATTTTAGAGTTATAAATAAGTCGAAGCACTAGTATAAAATGAATTATATACAATTGTTTATATAAAATAATTACTTTAAAATGCTTGTATAAAAATTAACAAATAATATTTATTTTTAAAATGGGTTTATATATGTGTAACTGCCTTATAATTTCCAAGCCTCCGTGGAAGTAGTATTCCATAACTGCAGCTTGTGCCATATTCCTTCGGTTCATCACCCCACATTAGCCTCTCAGCTTTCCCCCATCCCCCGCCAGCCACTCAACCGCAGCTGTCAACCTCTTATCCCCGTCAGTCTCTCAGTCGCAACCGTCGGCCTCTCAGCCGCAGCAGTCGGCCTCTCAGCCGCAGCAGTCGGCCTCTCAGCCGCAGCAGTCGGCCTCTCAGCCGCAGCAGTCGGCCTCTCAGCCGCAACCATCGGCCTCCGCCCTCAGTCAGATTCATCCCCATTGCCTATTTGAATTGTGCCCTAGGTTCGCTTTCTCAGCTTCCCTCAATTTCTCAGCTTACCTCTATTGAAATTGTGCCCTACGTAGCATTAAAATCATTAGGGATTAACATTTTCTTACTTTATAAGATCTATTAATACATTTAGATAGAGTGGAGGAAACAGGTTGGTAAGATGAACATCATTCTTTGGTTATTAAACATAAAATTCTAACAGATAAATTACATTACAATAACATCAGAATCAAAGCTTTTCAATTAATATCGCCATGCTATGTTCTTCCCTTTTACAAAGTACAGTCATGCTTAGGAGGCTAGAGATTCTCCATCTTATGCTTTTAACAAAAGATTGCACATCACTTACGACTATGCACGGTTGTAGAAAAAAGAATAAAGTTGTTTTAGATTCCCAAGAATAGAGTCTAGATATTTGTCTTCATTACAATTCCTTGTGAGCTTTTTTTTGAGAAGCCTCTTTCCTTGACTACCATATATTAGCATTTTGAGATATTATCATCTAGTGTATATGAGCCTCCAAGTTTGCTTATTTGAGTTTGAACTATTCATCGAGTTGTTTATACACACCCCCATTATTATTTTACATATTAGCTGACGACAAGGATGTGTATGACTGAAGAGATCTCTTATTTTTAATATATAATATGACTTTTTCTTTAATTGTATTTTTCGTTAAGATATATCATGGATTCTGATAAAAGAATACATTGGTTGTGTTATAGAAAATGAAACTTTAGTTGAGCACTTGATGACACAATATTTATATATTTTATGTCATGACGTATGTGTGTTTATTAAGTATATGAACATATGCTGAAATTCATTAAAATTGTGTTAAGAGGGGCAGGACGAGATATTTTAAGTATCATTATGTAAACATTAATTGCCAATCCAACTAATAGTCAAGTATATCGGTCCACGCAATACCTTTGCTTTGATGAACTTCTCCTTCACTGATAGAAGATCATTATGATTCGGCTTGCCTATTGATGTCTGCAGCTGCTTTGAATCAGAGTTTCTGGAACTGCAACTCCAGAAAATCTGTGTATTTGAGCATCCATGCAACTATTACAAATTCAGAAAATCATCAGATTTTTATTACAATTACAATAGTATATTGGGATATACGAAGAATGTGATATAAATTAGTTATTATTTTAATATATGTGTAAGATGTTAAATAAATTAACTATGTAATGTGATATGCCTGTTTAAAATTAAACCACCTACCAAACAAACATTGTTGTATTTTTACTTTTGTATTATATTCTTTTTATCTTACTCATGTCTTTAAATGAATGGTGGAGAACGTTTGATCATGATGCTTCAAATCTTCAAATTTTGGCTATGCACTTAATGAGACAATCTTCATTATCCTCAAGGTGCGAGAGAAATTAGACTGCGTTTGACAGAATACATGCTAACATATGAAATAGATTAGAGCATGAAAGATTGAATAACTTGGTTTATATTCATTATAATCTGGGTTTGAAGAATAGGTTTGTTATGTAAAGCTTATGAATTCTCTACTTCGATTTTTGTTATATGCATTATTTATTAATTTGGACTTTTATAATAAGAACATTGCGGTCTTGAAGGAACTTGATATTAATGCTCTGAAAGGATTGATTATACGAACCATTAAAGAAGATGATGCTACTAAAAATTGATGTTTTAGATAGTTTCTAGTTTGTTTATGTTAGTTAATGTTGTATATTTTTGTTATAATTGTTTTGTTTACGTCGAACATTAAAATGTTATTTCTATTATTATAGTATGTATGCTATATTTATGTAATATGTTTTCTATTATCATGATTATGTAATTATCATGTATAATTAATATTTAAATTATGTCTCAAAATTAATTATCATTTCTGAAGATAACTTTTAATATATTCAAATACTGAAAATTAGTTATATATATATATATATATATGTGTATATATATTATATATATGTATATATATTAAATAATTTTTAATATTTAAAATATAATAATATATAAAGTTTATTTATTTGTGTGGTATTAAATGATCAATTAGATTTTTGAAATTAAGTTAACATATATTATTAACATGAGTAATATAATTATGTTATTATTTTATAATTATGATATAGTATTTAATTTAATATGTTAATATAAGTGATTTACTTATGTTAAATAAATTTTCTAATTATTTTTTTTATAATTTTTTAATGTTAACGTGAGTTTATATGCTCATATTAAATAAATTTTTTAGCATAAGTAATATTTTACTCATGTTATATTTAACGTAAAAGCTCTTAATATAAGTATTGACGTAGATTTTTTACTTATGTTAAATTAAAATAGCATGAGTGTTTTTTAAAATAACATTAGTTAAACACTCATGTTAAACCTTTTATTTCTTGTAGTGTATTGAGTTGTTTACGAAGTTAAAAAAATAAGTTATGATTTGTAGACTTGAAATAACCAAATGAAATTAATATAATATTTTAAAATTAGATAATAAATTAAAAAATATTTCTTATCATATTTATATTCCTACCTATACTCGAGCTATATGATATGATAACTTACCAAATTCAGGGATGATTGCCAAGATGTGTAAATAATATGTCAAATTCGGGGATGATTGTATATGTGAAACTCCTTCATTTGCGAGGTATACAAGTTGCCAAGAATCCTATGTATATGTGATGATGAAAAAAAGCAGTTAAGGCATAATCCAAAAACCAGAACCCAAAAGATAAAATATATAAAAAATAAAAAAATTTACAGCGTATTGTTATTATAACATGTTTATGTAACATAAGTATTTATGTTTATGACTATTAGTTGTTATGATTATATAATATCGATGCTGTTAGAAAAGAATAATATATGTCTGCTTATAAATATTTTTATTTAACAAGTTAGTGCTTATTGGCTACTCAGTCTTAAAATCGGTAGACTGTTGCCTTTATTGACAGGTACTGATGGAGAAAGGGACACATGAGGAGACAACGAACACTAAATCAAGGGGCATTATATTTTTCAGTTTGACTTTAACTTTTTACAGAAATCAGGATATATGTTGTATATAAATAAATTTGTGTTTTGACATATTTTCTATAATTCAGTTTGATATTTAAATTATATTACTTCTGTTGAAAGTTTTAAATTATTTTGTATTATTAAAGTTATTTAACTCAATGTATAATCTCCCCTACGAAATAAATTTGTTATCATGATGTCCTGAAAGGGAGATGTCACAGCTCAGAATAGGTAGAGTAGATTAGTTAGAGCACCATTATGGAGTGACTGAGGAAGACGTAGTGGTTGCAACCCATCGTATTACCATGAGGGCAACGAGCTGGGGTATGACCCTTATGGCCAAATAATGCAGGGAGTGATCGCCGAGTGATATCACAAGAGAAGAGTCAATAGAGCAAAATATGGCTCCTGACAGGCTCCTAGGCACAAGAATGATTATCTCACATTAGAAAAGAAGGAGAGATCTAGAGCTATAAAAATATATAACGTAATCTTAAATAGAAAAGACACCTTTTGAGGAACAACAATGAGATTAATAATAAGAAAGTCCGTAATTAAGCATGCTTGAACTAGATTAGTATTGAGATAGGTGACCTCTTAGAAAGTACTTAAATCACGTAATTCTCTAAAGCCAAAGCTGATAATACCTCTACAATTGAATTACTGGATGTTATAATATAGTATCAGAGCCAACCTCCCACAATACAATGTGATTCTAAGATGAACCAGGTGAAAGCTGGTGGGCCTATGACGCCCATGACTGAAGAGGGCAGCGAGTGATAGCCGGATAATATCCCAAGAGGAAAAAATCACTAGAGCAAAATGCAGCTCCTAGCAGGTTTCTAGAGTAAATAATTAGTGAGGAGGAAACAAGAATGAATCATCCCACATTAAAAAGGAAGGAGACATCCTAAGCTATATAAATATCTAACGTGATCTCAAATGGTAGAAGTGTATTTTGAAGCAAAACCATAATACTAATGATGAAAAACTCTATAATTAAGTATGTTTAAGCTAAAATAGTACTGGGATGGGTGACCTCGTAGGAAGCACTCAAGTCACGTAATTCTCTATAGACAATACCTCTATAATTGGATTACGAGAGGTTACATTGGGCCCGCTAGAACGAAGGTTAATCATTCACAGAGTACTGACCTTGGCCACAGAGCTTGTTGATAGAAGGGCATTAGCCATTTCACCACTGAAGATAAACCATTGCTGCTATGGACTAGGTTTGAACTGGCATGGCCTATGAATTTCTCTGTCACCCCTATCATTGTCAAGTGGATGGTTGTAATGCTATTAAGAATTCATGCGCAAACAATTTCATAGGCACACCAAAAGGGAAGATCAATACTAATAATCTTGTCCTCCATCAAAGTACTAATGAGAGTCTATTCACAGTCGGGAAAGCTGATGTCGTCCAATGGTCCACATCATCATCAACATAACAATGTTGTCTCCAAAGCGTACCTACATTGTTTTCACTTTATAGTAATTCTTGCCGGTAATTGTAGTATAGTAATACTTACTATCAAGGAAAAAATAGCTATTAGTAGTAGTGGACTAGTTAGTATTATATTTCTTTGAGTTTTTGTTATTTGCCTTGTTTATGTTATTGGGTAGTGTTGCTATGTTTGGAGGGGCATACATTGTTTTTATGTAATTGCTGTTACATGGCAACATCGATGTAAGGAACTACAATGAGTGAGGGTTCATACAAGGAACGTAGCATAACCAAAAGGCACAGCAAGAAAGGCATCGGTCCATTTTTCAAGTCAATCAAAATATGGATCGACACAACAAATGATCAGCGTAGACAAAGCACCGCTGATCTATTGTGCTGCAGTCCATTTCTACGCTGGAACAACAATTGGTCAATTGTACCTACAATTACAGTTTTCAACTGATGGTTTTCCTTTTTCTTCTCCATGTCCTACCACGATTTGATCAATTGGCTGATGTGTCCACCGTGGGTAAAAGATGGGAAAATGACTTTCAAAACCTTGGGAAAAGTTTGACAAAGAGGATTTCTGATGATTGATGATGTTTTCCATCAGAATTGACTTACTCCACCATGAAAAAGTTGAACAGCAGAAGAACTAAAGTGGTGCCAGCTATCATTTGAGCTTAAGCAAGTGACTAGACTCAAAAGGGATGAAGGCGCTGCTATTCTTCATTAAGCAAGGTTGGTGGTACCTCACACATGGACTAATTTAGATTTACAGTTTATTTCCATGCATATCCCAGAATCTATCCATTGTTCTTTCTGAAACTTGTAACCCTTCATGAACACTTCATGTATCCTGATGCTCTCAATTTCTATTTCCTAGTGAAAGAACTCATGTATTGTGACTTCTATATGCTCTCTATCCTTTGATTTCCATGAAATTTTGCTGGATACAAGGAACCTGGTGCAGCATGTGCCATTCCTACCACTTAATTGATGTATGACGGAAGGTTTCGAGTACATTTTTTTGACCTTAACCAGCTTGCTCCAGAATATGAGCTTTACAATACTATTGGATATCAGGTTTGGATATAGGTAAATTTTGTGATTTCTATTTCCTAGTGAAAGAACTCATGTATTGTGACTTCTATATGCTCTCTATTTTTTGATTTCCATGAAATTTTGCTGGATGGAACCTGGTGCAGCATGTGCCATTCCTACCACTTAATTGATGTATGACGGAAGGTTTCGAGTACATTTTTTTGACCTTAACCAGCTTGATCCAGAATATGAGCTATCACAATACTATTGGATATCAGGTTTGGATATAGGTAAATTTTGTGAAGTTTACATATACCTCTATCTAAACAAACTAATAAATTAACGGCTGAAATCCAACACCCATGAACCAATCAAACGTATCAAAGAACAAAAACTCAATGCATTACATTTGCATGCATTTTTTATGCCTGGATAGCAAATTTCCTGTAAAAAGCATCCCCTTGACAAAAGTTACTATCAGAAACATACACATATGAGTATGACATAGACAAAGTGATGCGGGACAGGTGAATGACAATGCAGTTTAGAGATCAGCAATATGACAAAGCAGATTATTCACAAAATAATGCCAAATATCAGAGAATAATTTTGTGATGACTGAGAAATCAATTAAGCCCGCAAAAACTAATTACTTTTAAAATCTTAAATAAATTAGATCGAAGGTAATTGAGAAATTACCAATTCAGATTAGGGCGCAATTCGGTTTTCAATAAATCAGAAACAGGGAACAGAATTGAGGGTCTCACAATATTTAACCAACAGTAATTTAAATTCGCTCAGTAATGAAAGGTCGCACAGGTGGAACAATTTTGAGCAAGTCACAAGCGAGCAGAAAAATCCAACTTAATCGACTTTACCAAGTTAAAGGCCTGATTGGAATTCGTACCTGAGTCAGAGATTCCAGGGACCAAAATGTAATTTTCACAATTAGGGCTGGCAACTTTGGCGCGGGCGCGCGTGACTGATCAGGCGCACGGGCGCGTGTGAC
>JAEMOT010003728.1:201718-237509 GCA_019297695.1 Apostasia ramifera | reverse complement strand
GAATCAAATAATCCCAAGGGAAACACAAATTAGATTTATTCAGCATTAAGAAAATAAGAGTAACAGGGAGACGTTTATATAGGCCTCCATACAGACTGACTCAATAAAGAAAAAATACATAATGTAATAAAAATAAGTAGGAGATTTCCAATCTATCGAGTCAGCGATCCGCAGCATCCATCTTTCCCAATCTGTCCTAGTAGTCAATCAATCCAGATCGAAGCAGCATGGCTAGATCTCGGCCGTCGACGATAAACTCTGCCAGGAATGAATCGACGGTCGATCGTGGTGTTCCCACCACAAAGTAATTGCTGGCATAAATGATGACAAGGTGGAGTTGCTTAAAGAATACATCATAATTAGTACAGAATAAGCAGCAAAATGGAATTGGTAAACTCAGAAAACCCTTCATCTACATATGAAAAATTACTCCTAACAACATTTTTACATTTATGCACTCAATTGTGGCTATCCTTACTATAGGGCAACATTGTTAAGCTTTGAAACTTACCTTTGTTTTGATGAAAGGTAGATGTAGCTAACTAGAAAAGTTCATCTGGTTACTTGAAAAACATGTCTACGCAATAAAACAAATCCATCCAAACCCATAGAATCCATATATTAATGCAAGGGAATTCAAAGATGAAAAAGGATTTCTATGTTCCAAAATAGATCTGCTTATTTCTCCATTACCTCATTTGCGTAAGTAGCGATTCTTCTGTCATCTCCTCCCACTTCTCATTGTCCACTGACAACTGATAGCCTGCAATGGAAAACTCAAAGAACAAGCAATTGCAATAGAGATCCAAGCAATATTTAACTCAATGAACCACTATGATATTTAGATTGAACAGAATTACAGGTGGGAAGAGGATAGATTAGAGGTTAGCTAGGAGTAGAAGAAGGGAAAGACGGAGAAGAAGGCGAGAGCAGAATGACGGAGAAAACAACCAAAAACATGTCCTCCCATAAGAGGAAGCCCTACTTAAGCATGATTGACCCAACAGACCCGGTTTACTAGACCCAGTAGCCGGTTCAGTGAACCGGTTATTCAGTAATACTTATGCATATCCCATCATTACCCCTCCCTTAAAAAAAATACTAGTCCTCAAGGATTGACAGAGATGAGGGGCATTGACTGCGTATGGTATCCAGGTCTTCCCAAGTTGCATCCTCTGGATTGGTTTTGCTCCACTGAATTAGAACATGCTCCAAAAAACGCCTCTTCCGCAAGACCGTTTGTTTCTTCAGAATAGCCACTGGTTCTGCTTTCACCTGTCCCAAGGTAGTTAATTCTGAAGGAATCACCTCTTCAATTGGATGGTTGCTAATGCTCTTCTTTAGGATGGAAACATGAAACACCGGGTGGATCTTGGCATCATCAGGAAGCTTGAGTTTATAAACCACAGTTCCGACTTTGGCTAAGATTTCAAACGGTCCAAAATATTTTGGGGCCAGCTTATGTGACGTGCGATGACTTACAGAATCTTGTTGATATGGCTGTAATTTGACATAAACCAAGTCACCCACTTCAAATGCCTTTCCTTTCTGTGTTTGTCTGCTTGCATTTTCATTCTATTCATACTTACAATAGATGGTGTTTCAAAAGCTTAATAAAATCTTCTCTGCTTTGTAGGGATCTGTCCACTGCATCTACCAAGACTGTACCAGCTAAATAGGGAACATGGAGGGGAGGCTTTTGTCTGTAAAGTATTTCATAAGGAGAGCATTTAAGTGAGGAGTGGTAGTTAGTGTTATACCACCACTCACTGAGTGGTAACCATTTCAACCATTCCTTGGGCCTTTCACCTATCATGCACCTTAAGTATGTTTCCAAGCACCTATTCACAACTTCAGTTTGGCCATCAGTTTGGGGTGATATGCCGTTGACATTTGCACTTGTACTTCAAGCCGTTTTAAAAGTTCCTGCCTCTAACGCTCTTCTCCTTTCCTTGAAGGATTTCAAGGGCTGATGGGGAAGAATGCGAATCGGTGAGGCGCCACTCCAGCTTTATTCTAACAGGCCTTGGGCAGCGCGTCCACCATCGCGATGGTTCACATTCTAGGACCCACATTAATGTTCGCGTCCTGATCTGCGAGGGGGGCTGATGTTAACACATGGTTCCAGTACTGCATCTTAGTCGTACGCGTGGTGCCTGGGGAGACGTGCTAACCCTCTATTATAACAATTAATTTATTTTATCTTTTGCAGATCTCGAATCTCGACCCCGACGATTCAGGCTTTCGTAAAGCTCATCGGCGAGGATTAGGCTACAGTAGCCTCATGACATCGGATACGACTTATTCTAGCTTTCCCCAAACGTCGGCCACGACGCTCCGAGCTAACTTCCAACATCATCGGTGACGACATTTCCCAACTGCGGCTGTCGCTGTCGAAGTGCCACGACCGCACCATTTCCAATGGCGTATGCTCTCTCCAGTCACACAAATCAAGAATTCGCATGTTCCAGATATCGTAGATTCCAAAGAGAATTGCAAAGACCAAGAAGTCAAGCTCTCCACCCACTACTTCCAGCTCCTCCAGTGGCCGACAGCAATGGGACCACTAGTGAGAGTTCAGCAGTTAAATATATTATCCCGCTCCGGAAGACCTGGGCTGAACTCTACTACCGTTCACCTATCAATATCCTTGAACAGGCTTCAAGACGGGGGATCATCATCAGCTTCTTCTTGATCTTTTTCCATTGTTTTTACCTCCGTACTGAGCCCAAGAGGCTTTCCTTCTTGAGATATAGTAGAAGATTTCAAGCTGACCCCATGAACGTAGGGGATTTCATCTCTGAACTACCTTAAATCTCTGTGTGCTCTTTTGAACATTTTTCTTTTTCATTTTAAGTCTTAATTATCAGGTTTAGCTCTCTGCGAACCGCTGTCTCTTGAGACTCTCCTTCTCACATCAACAGAAGAAAACAAGGAACACTAAAGCCCTAATACCAAGTTAACCTCAAGTCTCCAATGGTCGCAGCCACTGTCGCTTTAAATGCCTAACCGACGCAGAAAATCAGCTCTAAATAAGGAAGACAGCCACTCTGCGCTCCCGAATCGATCGATCCGAACACCGCCTGTGTTGGATTCGCCCAAACAATCAAGAGCACCTCCTCACGAACTACTATCTCGAGCTCACCATGACGTGGTGACGTACCTTTCATAGGGGAAAAAGAGCCGGCGCTCTTCGTGGTGGTCATGCGCGCGGCCAGCAACGTGCGCGGAGTTGGCGGAGGGCTGGGTCGTGCGCGCTGCTTCGCATGGCTTCATCTGCTGGACGAAAAGGGAGAACGCACAGTTCCCCGGCAACAGGAGAAGAATCCCCGATTCAGATTAGGGATTACAGTGGATTTAATGGACTAATTGTAATTTAATCTCTCCTTTTTTTTTATCATTTCAAGTTAGGCTTCTTCACAGTTAGGTTAACCTCAGATTTAATTTGAGTCCAATCCCAATCAAACTCAACCCAAACAAAACTCAACTACCTATAATTATTATAGTATGGCAAAACATCAAATAAATGTTCTAATGCTTATATTTAGTTTTTGTATGTTGAAATAGAAAGAATTGTCATCGAATAGCTTGTATTTTATTGAATGCCTTTGATATAACATTTTGTTTCCTGTCTAATTATTTTCATTTGGTTGAAAAGGTTTAATATAAAGTGAATCATTATCAAATAGCAATTATTCAATGAAACTGCTACTTAATATTATCTTATAATCTCACATTTAATCGTAATCAGTCAATGTGAAATAAATACTTGTGTAATAGCAAGTATTCAGTTGGATTATCTCAATAAATTATCGAATGGAATTATAAATATCAATATTTTGTTGAAATACATTAATATAAGTGAAAATATTGTCTAATATGATGTATTTGGTCAAAGTTTTTTAATATATCATCTAGTTGTTATACAATTACCTATATTTTGTTAAAATTGCAAATTGCTTAATTAAGAGTTAATTATCATCAAAAATTAAGTATTTAGTAAAATTAAACTTAACATCATCTTATTGAGGCACGATTGCCTATAATTAATTAATTTGAAATGAATTTTTTTATTATAACAACTATTCCGCTGAATTGTTACGATATATTGCCTATAATATTCTAAAAAGTAATATTAAGTCAAAATATATTGATAAAAAATAGTTATCATCTTATTATATGTATTTAGTCGAATTACAATGATAGATCATCAAGTTGTGCTGTAATTATGTTTATTTAGTTAAAATAGCTTAATTTAGCGTAAAATATCTTCAAATGGTAAATATTTTGTGAACTTATTGTGTAATATCATCAAATTATTATATAATGTCCTATATTCATCAAATTATTCTTATCTAATAAAAGTATTTAGTTGAATTAAGTTGATATATCATCTATTAAACATATAAATGATTATATATTATAAAATATCTGCATATGAAAAGAATTATTACTAAATAATTTTTATTTTTTTGGAAATACCACAGTATATTGTATTATTCTTGAATAATTATTTTTACTTAGTTGAAATAGTTTAATTTAGAGTAAATTATCATGATGCATCAAGCATTTAATAAAATTACCACGTTAAATCATCTAATAGTTGCAAAATTATCTATAGTCAGTTAATTTAAAATAAATTCTAAATAAATTGTACTTATTCAATTGAAATTTCTAAATATATCATCTAATAGATGTGCAAGAACTAATACTTAGTTGAAATACAATAAATTCCAATCTAATTACAAGCATTTAACAGATTTAGTGCGATATATCATCAAATAAATGTACGAATACTTATATTTAGTTAAACAATATGTAATTATAGAAAGGTTTGTCATCAAATAGTATGTAGTTTATCGAATATCTTTGATATATTGTCTAATTCTTGTATACTTATCTATATTTAGTTGACATAGTACAATATAATATGAATCATCTTGTTAAATATCAATTATTTAGAAAGAGCCTCTTAATGTCATCATATAGTTGCACATTAATCAATAACTAGTTAATTTGAAGTGAATTCTTGCGTAATAGCAAATATTTAGCAAAATTACTGTGTGATATCATCAAATAGTTGTGTAATTATTTATGTTCAATTAACGTGAAGTAAATTCCTTCCAAATAACAAGATCTCAGTCAAATCAACTCGATATATGTTCTGATAAGTATGTAAATACTTATATTCTAAAAATTATATCTTCATGTAAAAGGAATTATCATTTAATTGTATATATTTTATTGAATTATTGTAACATATCATCTAAATTTTTTTATAAGTATCTTTATTTAATTGAAATTGCTTAATGTAGAATGGATATTCATCAAATAGCAATCATTTAGAGAAATTACCTCATTAAATCATCTGATAGTTACACAATTAGCGATAGTTAGTTAATTTGGAATGAAAATTCTGGTAAAGTAGTACATATTAAATTTACTTATCTAAATATTTGATATAATACATGTATAAATGCAAATACATAATTAAAATACAGCAGTGTTGAGTGGATTATACTCTAATAGTAATTATTCTACCAAATTGCTAAGATAAATCATCTAATTCTCATATAGTTATCTTTATTTCGTCAAAATACCTTAATCTAAAAAACTAAATTATCACTAAGGAACAAGTATATAGAGAAATTAACGCTTGCTTTTGTATAATAAATGCATAATTTTCTATGAAATACCAATTTGGAGCGAACTGTTTGTATTATTAACTATTCAATTGTTGTATCTTAACAAATATCGAATCATCAAATAACAAGCGTACAACAAATTACCTCTTTAAATCTACTAATAGTCATAAAATAACCTATAATCATTTAATTTGGAATGAGTTTTAGTAAAATAACATATTATTCATTTGAATTAATTAAGTGAATCATTCAACAAATGTATAAATTCTAATATACACTTTAAATAAGCTAATACAATATGTGATCTTGTCTAATATCAAGTATTTCATTGAATTACTAAGATATATTATCGAATTATTGTGAAATAATCTTTATTTGGTTCGCATACCTTAATTTAGAATGTGTTATCACCAAAGAGCGGGTATTCAACCAGAATAAATGTTGATTTCATAATGTAAATGCACGATTGCCTATAATCGATTAATTTGGAGGTACTTCTCAAGTAATAGTAATTATTATTCAGTTGAATTATCTCAATATATTATCTAATGCAGGTCTAAGCGCTAATGTTTATTTAAAAAATATTGATATAGAAGCACATATTATCTTATAGCCTATAATTAGTCGAAATACAATCTTTAAAAATGTTTTAATATATCTGATACGTTTTTACAGCTATTCTTTATATTACATTGAATTCAAGTGGAATACAACTATTTAGAATATAATTCACTATATAATAAGTTATTTTAACTATGTACTAGCAATTATATGAGTATTCAATCACTTTTTATTGTATTTGAAAAAAATACTAGCAATTTGACTTTGATCTTATTTTTATGGAGGTATTTTAAAATAATACTTTGATTACACAACTAATGTTTGCATATATCGATGTATTTAAGCGGAAAACAGATATTTGACGATCTACTAGGGACATCTACTTATGTTTGTTTTAATGTAATACTAGCAATTACGCATCGTTTTAATAGCACATCAATCTATTTTAAGAGAATATGCACTTTTGGAGACCGATTTATGATATATCAATATATTTGAATTGAATAGTGATATTTTTACAGATATTCATTGTATTAACGTTGAATTCAAGTGGAATACAAGCATATAGAGTACGATTTATTGTATAATAATTACTTTAACTGAATACTAGCAATTATGCGTGTATTCAATGAGTTTTTACAGTATTTGAAGAGAATATAAGTAATTTGACTTTGATCTTATCTATATCAAGGCATTTTAACATCATCTCTGATTAAGCAACTAACATTTATCATATCGATGTATTGTAGCCGAAAATAGATATTTGGTGATCTGTTAGTGATATTTGATTGAGTTTTTATGTAATACCAGTAATTATATATTTTTTGATAGTTTATCGATATATTTTAAGCGAATAGAAACTTTTAGAGACTGATTTGTGACATATCATTGTATTTGAATAGAATAGTAAAGTTATTACAGCTATTTATTGCATTATGTTGAATTCAAACGGAATACAAGCATTTATAGCACGATTTAATGCACAATAAATAAATTTAACAGAATACTAGCAATTATATTAGTATTCCATTATTTTTTATTATATTTGAAGAGAATACAAGCAATTTGACGTTGATCTTGTCTATATGAAAAAAATATTTCATAATACTCTTATTACACAATTAATATTTTCTATATCGATGTATTTAGCCGAAAATAGATAATTGGCAAGATATTAGAGACATCTAATTGAAGTTTAATGTAATATCAACAATTACACATCTTTTTGATAATATATCGAACTATTTTAAGCTAATAGGTACTTTCAGAGACTAATTTATGACATATCAATATATTTAAATTGAATAGTGATATTTTTACAGCTATTCGTTGGATTATCATTGAATTCAGAGGGGATACAAGCGTTCAGAGTAGGATTTATTACATAATAAGTTATTTTAACTGAATACTAGCAATTATATAAGTATTCACTCATTTTTTATTATATTTGAAAAGAATACATGCAATTTAACTTTGATCTTGTCTATATGAAGTCATTCTAATATAATACTTTGATGAAACAACTAATATTTGCTATGTCGATGTATTTTAGCCGAAAATTGATATTTGGCAATCTATTTGAGTCATCCAATTGTGTTTTAATGTAATACCGATAATTACACATCTTTTTGAAAGTATATCGATCAAGTTTAAACGAAAAGGCACTTTAAGAGACTAATTTATGACATATTAATGTATTTGAATTGAATAGTAAAACTTTTACATCTTTTCATGGCAATAACGTCAAAGTTAAGCGAAATACAAGTATTCAGAGTACGATTCATTATATAATAAGTTATTTTAACTAAATACGAGCAATTATGTAACTATTCATTTAATGTTTATTGTATTTGAAGAGAACACAAGTAACTTGACTTTGATCTTGTCTATATCAAGGCAATTTAACACAATATTCTGTTTAAGCAACTAATATTTGTTACATGAACGTATTTGAGCCGAAAACAAGCATTTGGCGAATTATTACGGATATCTGATTGAGTTTTAATATAATACCAGTAATTACACATCTTTCTAACAGTATATTGATCTATTTTAAGCGAAAAATCACTTTTAGAGACTAATTTATGATATGTCAATGTATTTGAGTTCCATAGTAACATTTGTATAGTTTTTCCTTGCATTACGTTGACTTCAAGAGAAATACAAGTATTTAGAATACAATTCACTATATAATACGTTATGTTAACTGGATATTCGCAATTATATGAGTATTCAATTATTTTTGTTATATTTGAAGATAATACAAGCAATTTGACTTTGTTCTATAATTTGGTGAACAATCGTGCTATAAATGCTTGTATTCCGCTTGAATTTAACGTAATGCAATAAATAGCTGTAAAAACTTTACAATTCACTTCGAATATAATAATATATCACAAATCAGTCTCTAAAAATTCCTATTCCCTTAAAATAGATCGATATACCATCACAAAATGTGTAATTACCGGTATTACATTAAAACTTAATCAGATATCCCTAATAGATCACCAATATCTATTTTCGGCTAAAATACATCTATATGGCAAATATTAATTACTTATTCATAGTATTGTGTTATAATGCCTTGATATATAGACAACATCAAAGTCAAATTTTTTGTATTCTCTTCAAATACAGTAAAACCTAATTGAATACACGCATAATTGCAGTATTCAGTTAAATTAACTTATTATGCAATAAATCGTACTCTAACTGCTTGTATTCCACTTAGATTCAACATTAATACAATGAATATCAGTAAAATGTAGCTATATAATTCAAATATATTGATATATCATAAATTAGTCTTTAAAAGTGCATATTCGATTAAAATAGATCAATATATTGTTAAAACGATATGTAATTGCTGGAATTAAATAAAAACGGAAGCAAATGTCTTTAGTAGATTACCAAATATCTATTTTCAGCTGAAAGACATCGATATAGCAAACATTACTTGTGTAATCAGAGTATTATTTTAAAATGCCTTTATATAGATAAGTTCAAAGTCAAATTACTTGGACTATCTTCAAATACAATAAAAAGTGATTGAATACTCAAAGAATTGTAAGTATCCAGTTAAAATGACTTATTATGTAGTGAATCGTATTTTAAATGCTTGTATTCCCTTGAATTCAACGTAATGCAAGGAATAGCTGTAAAAAATGTTACTATTAAACTCAAATACATTGATATGTCATAAATTAATCTCTAAAATTGACTTTTTGCTAAAAATAATTGATATACTATTACAAAAAATGTGTAATTATCGTTATTATATTAAAACTCAACTAAATGTCCATTATCGTTATTACTTATATTCTCTTCAAATACAATAAAAACTAAATGAATACTCTCATAATTGCTCGTATTTAGTTAAACTAACTTATTATGTAATGAATCTTACTCTGAACGCTTATATTCCGCTTGAATTTGACGTTATTGCAATGAAAAGATGTAAAAATATCACTATTCAATTCAAATACATTAATATGTCATAAATCAGTCTCTGAAAGTGCTTATTCATTTTGACTTGATCGATATACTATCAAACAAATGTGTAATTATCGGTATTACATTAAAACGCAATCGGATGTCCCAAATAGATTGCCAAATATCAGTTTTTGGTTAAAATACATCGACATAGCAAACATTAGCTGTTTAACCAGAGTATTATGCTAGAATGCCTTCATATAGACAAGATCAAAGTAAAAATTGCGTGTATTCTCTTCAAACACAATAAACAATAAGTGAATACTTATATAGTTGCTAGTATTCAGTTAAAATAACTTATTATACGATAAGTCCTACTCTGAATGCTTATATCCCCTTTGAATTTAATGATAATCCAACGAATAGGTGTAAAAATATCACTATTTAATTTAAATACATTGATATATCATAAATTAGTCTCTGAAAGTGCCTATTGCTTAAAATAGTTCGATATACAATCAAAAAGATATGTAATTGCTGGTATTACATTAAATCTCAATTAGATGTCCCTAATATCTCGTCAATTATGTGTTTTCGGCTGAGATACGTCGATATAGTAAACATTAATTGTGTAATCAGTGTAATATCTAAAACTTCCATCATATAGGCAGGGTCAACATCAAATTGCTTGTATTCTCTAGAAATACAATAAAAAGTGAAGGAATATTGATGTTATTGAATTCAATGTAATGCAATAAATAGCTGTAAAAACTTCACTATTCGATTCAAATACATTAATATGTCACAAATCAGTCTCTAAAAGTTTCTATTCGTTTAAAATAGATCGATATAGTATCAAAAAATATGTAAATGCCGGTATTACATAAAAACTCAATCAAATATCACTAATAGATCACCAAGTATCTATTTTCGACTAAAATACATCGATATGAGAAATATTAGTTGCTTAATCAGAGTATGGTGTTAAAATGACTTGATATAGATAAGATCAAAGTCCAATTACTTGTATTCTCTTTGAATACAGTAAAAACTAATTGAATACGCGCATAATTGCGACTATTCAGCTAAATGAACTTATTATGCAATGAATCGTACTCTAACTGCTTGTATTCCGCTTGGATTCAACGTTAATACAATGAATATCAGTGAAAATGTCACTATTTAATTCAAATATATTGATATATCATAAATTGGTCTCTAAAAGTGCTTATTCGCTTAAAATAGATCGATATACCGTTAAGATGTTATTTAATTGCTAGTATTACATTAAAACGCAAGCAGATGTCCCTAACAGATCACCAAATATCTATTTTCGGCTATAAGACATCGATATAGCAAACATTAATCGTGTAATCAGAGTATTATTTTAAAATACCTATATATAGATAAGATCAAAGTCAAATTACTTGTATTATCTTCAAATACAATAAAAAATAATTGAATACTCATATAATTGCAAGTATTGAGTTAAAATAACTTATTATGTGGTGAATCGTATTCTAAATGCTTGTATTCCGTTTGAATTCAACGTAATGCAAGGAATAGCTGTAAAGAATGTTACTATTAAACTCAAATACATTAGCATGTCATAAATTAGTCTCTAAAATTAAATTTTTGCTTAAAATAGATTGATATATAGTTAAAAAAATGTGAAATTATCGTTATTATATTAAAACTCAATCAGATGTCCGTAATAGTTCCCCAAATGCTAGTTTTTGGCTAAAATGCATCGATATAATAAATATTAGTTGCTTAAACATAGTATTGTGTTCAATTGCCATGATATAGACAAGATCATGTCAAATTACTTGTATTCTCTTCAAATACAATAAAAACTAAATGAATACTCGCATAATTGCTCGTATTTAGTTAAACTAACTTATTATGTAATGAATCTTACTCTGAACGCTTGTATTCCGCTTGAATTTGACGTTATTGCAATGAAAAGATGTAAAAATATCACTATTCAATTCAAACACATTAATATGTCATAAATCATTCTCTGAAAGTGCCTATTCGTTTAGACTTGATCGATATACTGTCAAACAAACGTGTAATTATCGGTATTACATTGAAACGCAATCGGATGTCCCAAATAGATTGCCAAATATCAATTTTCGGTTAAAATACATCGACATAGCAAACATTAGCTGTTTAACCAGAGTATTATGCTAAATGCCTTCATATAGACAAGATCAAAGTAAAATTGCGTGTATTCTCCTCAAACACAATAAACAATGAGTGAATACGTATATAGTTGCTAGTATTCAGTTAAAATAATTTATTATATAACGAGTCCAACTCTGAACGCTTATATCCCCTATGAATTCAATGATAATCCAATGAATAGGTGTAAAAATGTCACTATTCATTTTAAATATATTGATATATCAAAAATTAGTCTCTGAAAGTGCCTATTGCTTAAAATAGTTCGATATACGATCAAAAAGATGTGTAATTGTTGGTATTACATTAAATCTCAATTAAATGTCCCTAATATCTCGTCAATTATCTGTTTTCGGCTAAGATACGTCGATATAACAAACATTAATTGCGTAATCAGAGTAATATGTAAAACTTCCATCATATACACAGGGTCAACGTCAAATTGCCTGTATTCTCTAGAAATAAAATAACAAGTGATGGAATACTGATGTTATTGCTAGTATTCGGCTTAATTAATTTATTGTGCATTGAATCGTGCTATAAAAGCTAGTATTCCGCTTGAATTCAATGTAATGCAATAGATAGCTGTAAAAACTTCATTATTCAATTCAAATACATTAATATGTCACAAATCAGTCTCTAAAAGTTCCTATTCGTTTAAAATAGATCGATATACTATCAAAAAAATGTGTAAATGCCGGTATTACATAAAAACTCAATCAGATATCACTAATTGATCACCAAATATCTGTTTTCGGCTAAAATACATCGATATGAGAAATATTAGTTGCTTAATCAGAGTATGGTGTTAAAATGCCTTGATATAGATAAGATCAAAGTCTAATTACTTGTATTCTCTTTGAATACAGTAAAAAATAATTGAATACACGCATAATTGCGAGTATTCAGCTAAATTAACTTATTATGCAATGAATCGTACTCTAACTGCTTGTATTCCGCTTGGATTCAACGTTAATACAATGAATATCAGTGAAAATATCACTATTCAATTCAAATATATTGATATATCATAAATTGGTCTTTAAAAGTGCTTATTCGCTTAATTGCTCGTATTTAGTTAAACTAACTTATTATGTAATGAATCTTACTCTGAACGCTTGTATTCCGCTTGAATTTGACGTTATTGCAATGAGAAGATGTAAAAATATCACTATTCAATTCAAATACATTAATATGTCATAAATCAGTCTCTGAAAGTGCCTATTCATTTAGACTTGATCGATATACTGTCAAACAAATGTGTAATTATCGGTATTACATTAAAACGCAATCGGATGTCCCAAATAGATTACCAAATATCAGTTTTCGGTTAAAATACATCGACATAGCAAACATTAGCTGTTTAACCAGAGTATTATGCTAGAATGCCTTCATAAAGACAAGATCAAAATAAAATTGCGTGTATTCTCCTCAAACACAATAAACAATGAGTGAATACTTATATAGTTGCTAGTATTCAGTTAAAATAATTTATTATATAACGAGTCCAACTCTGAACGCTTATATCCCCTCTGAATTCAATGAAAATCCAATGAATAGGTGTAAAAATGTCACTATTCAATTTAAATACATTGATATATCATAAATTAGTCTCTGAAAGTGCCTATTGCTTAAAATAGTTCGATATACGATCAAAAAGATGTGTAATTGTTGGTATTACATTAAATCTCAATTAGATGTCCCAAATATGTCGTCAATTATCTGTTTTCGGCTGAGATACGTCGATATAGCAAACATTAATTCCGTAATCAGAGTAATATGTAAAACTTCCGTCATATAGACAGGGTCAACGTCAAATTGCCTGTATTCTCAAGAAATAAAATAACAGGTGAAGGAATACTGATGTTATTGCTAGTATTCGGCTTAATTAATTTATTGTGCATTGAATCGTGCTATAAAAGCTTGTATTCCGCTTGAATTCAATGTAATGCAATAGATAGCTGTAAAAACTTCACTATTCAAGTCAAATACATTAATATGTCACAAATCAGTCTCTAAAAGTTTCTATTCGTTTAAAATAGATCGATATACTATCAAAAAATGTGTAAATGCCGGTATTACATAAAAACTCAATCAGATATCACTAATAGATCACCAAAATCTATTTTCGGCTAAAATTCATTGATATGAGAAGTATTAGTTGCTTAATCAGAGTATGGTGTTAAAATGCCTTGATATAGATAAAATCAAAGTCCAATTACTTGTATTCTCTTTGAATACAGTAAAAACTAATTGAATACGCGCATAATTGCGAGTATTCAGCTAAATTAATTTATTATTCAATGAATCGTACTCTAACTGCTTGTATTCCCATGAATATCAGTAAAAATGTCACTATTCAATACAAATATATTGATATATCATAAATTGGTCTTTAAAAGTGCTTATTCGCTTAAAATAGATCGATATACTGTTAAGACGTTATATAACTTCTGGTATTACATTAAATGCAAGCAGATGTCCCTAGCAGATCACCAAATATCTATTTTCTGCTGAAAGACATCGATATAGCAAACATTACTCGTGTAATCCGAGTATTATTTTAAAATACCTTCATATAGATAAGACCAAAGTCAAATTACTTGTATTATCTCTAAATACAATAAAAAGTTATTGAATACTCATATAATTGTGAGTATCTTGTTAAAATGACTTATTATGTAGTGAATCGTATTCTAAATGCTTGTATTCCGCTTGAATTCAACGTAATGCAAGGAATAGCTGTAAAAAACGTTACTGCTGAACTCAGATACTTTAGCATGTCATAAATTAGTCTCTAAACTTGACTTTTTGCTTAAAATAGATCGATATACTATTACAAAAAATGTGTAATTATCATTATTATATTAAAACTCAATCAGATGTCCATAATAGTTACTCAAATGCTAATTGTAAGCTAAAATGCATCGATATAATAAATATTAGTTGCTTAAATAGAGTATTGTGTTACATTGCCATGATGTAGACAAGATAAAGTCGAATTACTTGTATTCTTTTCAAATACAATAAAACCTGAATGAATACTCACATAATTGCTCGTATTTAGTTAAAATAACTTACTATGTAATGAATCTTACTCTGAACGCTTGTATTTCGTTTGAATTTGACATTTGTACCATGAAAAGATATAAAAATATCACTATTCAATTCAAATACATTAATGTCATAAATCAGTCTCTAAAAGTGTCTATTTGTTTAGACTTGATCGAGATACTGTCAAACAAATTTGTAATTTCCGGTATTACTTTAAAACGCAATCGGATGTACCAAATAGATTGCCAAATATCAGTTTTCGGTTAAAATACAACGACATAGCAAACATTAGTTGTTTAGTCAGAGTATTATGCTAGAATATAAAGAAGATCAAAGTTAAATTGCGTGTATTCTCTTCAAACACAATAAACAATGAGTGAATACTTATATAGTTACTAGTATTGAGTTAAAATAATTTATTATGAAAAGAGTCCTACTATGAACGCTTGTATCCTCTCTGAATTCAATGATAATCCAATGAATAGCTGTAATATTGTCACTATTCAATTTAAATACATTGATATGTCATAAATTAGCCTCTGAAAGTGCCTATTAGCTTAAAATAGTTCTATATACGATCCAAAAGTTGTGTTATTGCTGGTATTACATTAAATCTCAATTAGATGTCCCTAATATCTCGCCAATTATCCGTTTTCGGCGGAAATATGTTGATATAGCAAACATTAATTGTATAATCAGAGTATTATGTAAAACTTCCACCATATAGACAAGGTCAACATCAAATTGCTTGTATTCTCTAGCAATACAAAAAAAAGTGATGGAATACTAATGTTATTGCTAGTATTCGGCTAAATTAATTTATTGTGCATTGAATCGTTCTATAAAAGCTTGTATTCCGCTTGAATTCAATGTAATGCAATAAATAGCTGTAAAAACATTGATATGTCACAAATCAGTCTCTAAAAGTTCCTATTCATTTAAAATAGATTGATATACTATCAAAAAATGCGTAATTGCCGGTATTACATAAAAACTCAATCAGATATCACTGATAGATCACCAAATATCTGTTTTCGGCTAAAATACATCGATATGACAAATATTAGTTGCTTAATCAGAGTATGGTGTTAAAATGCCCTGATATAGATAAGATCAAAGTCAAATTACTTGTATTCTCTTCCAATACAGTAAAAACTAATTGAATACGCGCATAATTGCGAGTATTCAGCTAAATAAACTTATTATGCAATGAATCGTACTCTAACTGCTTGTATTCTGCTTGGATTCAAAGTTAATACAAAGAATATCAGTATAAATGTCTCTATTCAATACAAATATATTGGTATATCATAAATTGGTGTCTAAAAGTACTATTCGCTTAAAATAGATCGATATACTGTTAAGACGTTATATAATTGCTGGTATTACATTAAACGCAAGCAGATGTCCCTAGCAGATCACCAAATATCTTTTTTCAGCTTAAAGACATCGATATAGCAAACATTAATTGTGTAATCAGAGTATTATTTTAAAATGCCTTCATATAGATAAGAACAAAGTCAAATTACCTGTATTATCTTCAAATACAATAAAAAGTGATTGAACACTTATGTAATTGCCAGTATCCAGTTAAAATGACTTATTATGTAGTGAATTGTATTCTGAATGCTTGTATTCCGTTTGAATTCAACGTAATGCAAGAAATAGATGTAAAAAATGTTACTATTTTTTTTTTTTATGTAAAAAATGTTACTATTAACTCAAATACATTGGCATGTCATAAATCAGTCTCTAAAAGTTCCTATTCATTTAAAATAGATTGATATACTATCAAAAAATGTGTAATTGTCAGTATTACATAAAAACTCAATCAGATATCACTAATAGATCACCAAATATCTGTTTTCGACTAAAATACATCGATATGGCAAATATTAGTTGCTTAATCAGAGTATGGTGTTAAAATGTCCTGATATAGGTAAGATCATAGTCAAATTACTTGTATTCTCTTCGAATACAGAAAAAACTAACTGAATACGCGCATAATTGCGAGTATTCAGCTAAATAAACTTATTATGCAATGAATCGTACTCTAACTGCTTGTATTCTGCTTGGATTCAACGTTAATACAAAGAATATCAGTAAAAATGTCTTTATTCAATACAAATATATTGGTATATCATAAATTGGTCTCTAAAAATACTTATTCGCTTAAAATAGATCGATATACTGTTAAGACGTTATATAATTGCTGGTATTACATTAAACGCAAGCAGATGTCCCTAGCAGATCACCAAATATCTATTTTCGGCTTAAAGACATCGATATAGCAAACATTAATTGTGTAATCAGAGTATTATTTTAAAATGCCTTCATATACATAAGAGCAAAGTCAAATTACCTGTATTATCTTCAAATACAATAAAAAGTGATTGAATACTTATATAATTGCGAGTATCCAATTAAAATGACTTATTATGTAGTGAATCGTATTTTGAATGCTTGTATTCCGTTTGAATTCAATGTAATGCAAGAAAATAGCTGTAAAGAATGTTACTATTAAACTCAAATACATTGGCATGTCATAAATTAGTCTCTAAAATTGACTTTTTGCTTAAAATAGATTGATATACAGTTAAACAAATGTGTAATTATCGTTATTATATTAAAAATCAATCAGATGTCCGTAATCGTTCCCCAAATGCTAGTTTTTGGCTAAAATGCATTGATATAACAAATATTAGTTGCTTAAACAGAGTATTGTGTTAAATTGCCATGATATAGACAAGATCAAGTCAAATTATTTGTATTCTCTTCAAATACAATAAAAACTAAATGAATACTCTCATAATCGTATTTAGTTATAATAACTTACTATGTAATGAATCGTACTCTGAACGCTTGTATTTCGCTTGAAGTTGACGTTATTGCCATGAAAAGATATAAAAATATCACTATTCAATTCAAATACATTAATATGTCATAAATCAGTCTCTAAAAGTGCCTATTCGTTTAGACTTGATCGATGTATTGTCAAACAAATGTGTAATTGCTGGTATTACATTAAAACGCAATCGGATGTCCCAAATAGATTATAAAATATCAGTTTTCGGTTAAAATACATTGACATAGCAATCAGTAGTTGTTTAATCAGAGTATTATGCTAGAATGCTTTCATATAGACAAGATTAAAGTTAAATTGCGTGTATTCTCTTTAATCACAATAAACAATGAGTGAATATTTATATAGTTGCTAGTATTGAGTTAAACTAATTTATTATGCAATGAGTCCTACTCTGAATGCTTGTATTCCCTCTGAATTCAATGATAATCCAATGAATAGCTGTAAAAATATCACTATTCAATTTAAATACATTGATATGTAATAAATTAGTCTCTGAAAGTGCCTATTAGCTTAAAATAGTTCGATATACGATCAAAAAGATATGTAATTGCTGGTATTATATTAAACCTCAATTAGATGTCCCTAATATCTCGCCAATTATCTATTTTGGGCTGAAATACGTCGATATAGCAAACATTAATTGTGTAATCAGAGTATTATGTAAAACTTCCATCATATAGACAAGGTCAACATCAAATTGCTTGTATTCTCTAGAAATACAAAAAAAGTGATGGAATAGTGATGTTATTGCAAGTGTTCGACTAAGTTAATTTATTGTGCATTGAATCGTGCTATAAAAGCTTGTATTTCGCTTGAATTCAATGTAATGCAATAAATAACTGTAAAAACTTCACTATTCAATTTAAATATATTGATATGTCACAAATCAGTCTCTAAAAGTTCCTATTCGTTTAAAATAGATCGATATACTATCAAAAAAATGTGTAAATGCCGGTATTACATAAAAACTCAATCAGATATCACTAATAGATAACCAAATATCTGTTTTCGCCTAAAATACATCGATATGACAAATATTAGTTGCTTAATCAGAGTATGGTGTTAAGATGCCTTGATATAGAGAAGATCAAAGTCAAATTACTTATATTCTCTGCAAGTACAGTAAAAACTAATTGAATACGCGCATAAGTACGAGTATTCAGCTAAATAAACTTATAATGCAATGAATCGTTCTCTAACTGCTTGTATTCTGCTTGGATTCAACGTTAATGCATTTCATATTAGTAAAAATGTCACTATTCAATTCAAATATATTAATATATCATAAATTGGTCTCTAAAAGTGCTTATTCGCTTAAAATAGATCGATATACTGTTAAGACATTATTTAATTGCTTGTATTACATTAAAACGCAAGCAGATGTCCCTAACAGATCACCAAATATCTATTTTCGGCTGAAGGACATCGATATTGCAAACATCAATTGTGTAATCAGAGTATTATTTTAAAATGCTTTCATATAGATAAGATCAAAGTCAAATTACTTATATTATCTTCAAATACAATAAAAAGTTATTGAATACTCATATAATTGCGAGTATCTAGTTAAAATGACTTATTATGTAGTGAATCGTATTCTAAATGCTTGTATTCCGCTTGAATTCAACGTAATGTAACATAATTGCTCGTATTTAGTTAAACTAACTTATTATGTAATGAATCGTACTCTAAATGCTTGTATTCCGCTTGAATTTGACGTTATTGCCATGAAAAGATATAAAAATATCACTATTCAATTAAAATATATTAATATATCATAAATCAGTCTCTAAAAGTACCTATTCGTTTAGACTTGATTGATATACTATTAAACAAATGTGTAATTGCCGGTATTACATTAAAACACAATTGGATGTCCCAAATAGATTGTCAAATATTAATTTTCGGTTAAAATACATCGGCATAATAATCATTAGTTGTTTAATTAGAGTATTATGCTAGAATGCCTTCATATAGACAAGATCAAAGTTAAATTGCGTGTATTCTCTTTAATCACAATAAACAATGAGTGAATACTTATATAGTTGCTAGTATTGAGTTAAACTAATTTATTATGCAACGAGTCCTACTCTGAACGACTGTATCCCCTCTGAATTCAATGATAATCCAATGAATAGATGTAAAAATGTCACTATTCAATTTAAATACATTGATATGTCATAAATTAGTCTCTAAAATTACCTATTAGCTTAAAATAGTTCGATATATGATCAAAAAGATGTGTAATTACCGGTATTACATTGAACCTCAATTAGATGTCCCTAATATCTCGCCAATTATCTGTTTTCGGATAAAATACGTCAATATAGCAAACATTAATTGTGTAATCAGAGTATTATGTAAAACTTCCATCATATAGACAAGGTCAACATCAAATTGCTTGTATTCTCTAGAAATACAAAAAAAGTGATGGAATACTGATGTTATTGCTAGTATTCGGCTTAATTAATTTATTGTGCATTGAATCGTGCTATAAAAGCTTGTATTCCGCTTGAATTCAATGTAATGCAATAAATAGCTGTAAAAACTTCACTATTCAATTCAAATACATTGATATGTCACAAATCAGTCTCTAAAGCTTCTGTTCGTTTAAAATAGATCGATATACAATTAAAAAATATGTAATTACCGGTATTACATAAAAACTCAATTAAATATCACTAATAGATCTCCAAATATCTGTTTTCGGCTAAAATACATCTATATGATAAATATTAGTTGCTTAATCTTCGTATGGTGTTAAAATACCTTGATATAGATAAGATCAAAGTCAAATTACTTGTATTCTCTTCGAATACAGTAAAAACTAATTGAATACGCGCATAATTGCGAGTATTCAGCTAAATTAACTTATTATGCAATGAATCGTACTCTAACTTCTTGTATTCCGCTTGGATTCAACGTTAATACAATGAATATCAGTAAAAATGTCACTATTCAATTCAAATATATTGATATATTATAAATTGGTCTCTAAAAGTGCTTATTCGCTTAAAATAGATCGAGATACTATTAAGACATAGTGTAATTGCTAGTATTACATTAAAACGCAAGCAGATGTCCCTAGCAGATCACCAAATATTTATTTTCAGCTGAAAGACATTAATATAGCAAACATTAATTGTGTAATCAGAGTATTATTTTAAAATATCTTCATATAGGTAAGATTAAGGTCAAATTACTTGTATTATCTTCAAATACAATAAAAAGTGATTGAATACTCATATAATTGCTAGTATCCAGTTAAAATAACTTATTATATAGTGAATCGTATTTTAAATTCTTGTATTCCGCTTGAATTTAATGTAATGCAAGGAATAGCTGTAAAAAATGTTACTATTGAACTCAAATAACATGCCACTTTTTGCTTAAAATAGATCGATATACTGTTAAAAAGATGTGTAATTATCGTTATTATATTAAATCTTAATCAGATGTCCATAATAGTTCCCCAAATGCTAGTTTTCAGCTAAAATGCATCCATATAATAAATATTAGTTGCTTAAATAGAGTATTATATTAAATTGCTATGATATAGACAAGATCAAGTCAAATTACTTGTATTCTCTTCAAATACAATAAAAACTAAATGAATACTCGCATAATTGCTCGTATTTAGTTAAAATAACTTATTTTGTGATGAATCATACTCTGAACGCTTGTATTCCGCTTGAATTTGACGTTATTGGCATGAAAAGATATAAAAATATCACTATTCAATTCAAATATGTTAATATGTCATAAATCAGTCTCTAAATGTGCCTATTTGTTTAGACTCGATCGATATACTGTCAAACAAATGTGTAATTGCCGGTATTACATTAAAACGCAATCGAATGTCCCAAATAGATTGCCAAATATTAGTTTTCGGTTGAAATACATGGACATAGCAAACATTAGTTGTTTAGCTAGAATGCCTTCATATAAACAAGATCAAAGTTAAATTACTTGTATTCTCTTCAGACACAATAAACAATGAGTGAATACTTATATAGTTCCTAGTATTCAGTTAAAAGAACTTATTATGCAATGAATCTACTCTGAACGCTTGTATCCCCTCTGATTTCAATGATAATCCAATGAATAGCTATAAAAATATCACTATTCAATTTAAATATATTGATATGTCATAAATTAGTCTCTAAAAGTGCCTATTAGCTTAAAATAGATCGATACATGATCAAAAAAATGTGTAATTGCTGGTACTACATTAAACCTCAATTAGATGTCCCTAATATCTCGCCAATTATCTGTTTCAACTGAAATACGTCGATATAGCAAACATTAGTTGTGTAATCAGAGTATTATAAAAACTTTTGTTCATATAGATAAGATCAACGTCAAATTAAATATCAACATTTTGTTGAAATTCATTGATATAGGTGAAAATATTGTCTAATATATTGTATTTTGTCAAATTATTTTGATATATCTAGTTGTTATACAATTACCTATACTTTGTTGAAATAGCTTAATTATCATCAAAAATTAATTATTTAATGAAATTAAACTTAACACCATCTTATTAAGCACAATTTCCTATAATTAGTTAATTTGACATGAATGTTTTATTACAACAACTATTTCGCTGAATTATTACAATATATTGCCTATAAAGTTCTGGAAACTAATATTCAGTCAAAATATTTTGATAAAAAAGTTATCATCTAATAATATGTATTTAGTCAAATTACAATGATAGATCATCACGTTGTGCTATAACTGTGTTTGTTTAGTTAAAATAGCTTAATTTAGAGTAAACTATCATCAAATGGTAAATATTTTGTGAACTTACTGTGTGATATCATCAAATTATTATATAAGTTCCTATATTCATCAGATTATTCTTATCTAACAAAAAGTATTCAGTTGAATCAAGTTGATATATCATGTATTAAACATATAAATGCTTATATATTGTTAAATCTATGCATATGAAAAGAATTATTACTTAATTGCTTTTATTTTTTGGCACTACCATAGTATATTATCTTGTTCTTGAATAAATTTTTATTTAGTTGAAATAGTTTAATTTAGAGTAAATATCATGACGCAGCAAGTATTTAATGAAATTACCTCGTTAACTCATATAATAGTTGCAAAATTACCAGTAGTCAGTTAATTTAAAATAAATTATACTTATTCAGTGGAAATATCATCTAATAGATGATATTTACTAATATTTAGTTGAAATGCAACGAATTGCAATCTAATTACAAGCATTTAGCAGACTTAGTGTGATATATCATTAAATAAATGTACAAATTCTTATATTTAGTTTAACTATATGTAATTATAGAAAGGTTTATCATCAAATAGTATGTATTTTGTCTAATATCTTTGATATATTGCCTAATTCTTATATACTTATTTACATTTAGTTGACATAATACAATATAATATGAATCATCTCATTAAATAGCAATTATTTAGAAGAACCTCTTAATATCATCTTATAATTGCACATTAATTAATCAATAACTAGTTAATTTGAAGTGAATTCTTGTGTTATAGCAAGTATTTAGCAAAATTACAGTGTGATATTATCGAATAGTTGTGTAATTATTTATATTCAATTAATATGAAGCAAATTCCTTCCAAATAATAAGACTTCAGTCAAATCAACTCGATATATATGTTCTGATAAATATATAAATACTTATATTTAGTAAGCATGTCTTCATGTAAAAAGAATTATCAATTTAATTGTATGTATTTTATTGAATTATTGTAACATATCATCTAAAGTTTCTTATAAATATCCTTATTTAATTGAAATTGCTTAATATGGAATGGACATTCATCAAACAACAATCATTTAGCAAAATAACCACTTTAAATCGTTTCATAGCCACACAATTACTAATAGTCAGTTAATTTGGAATGAAAAGTTTGATAAAGTAGTACATATTAAATTTACTTATCTAAATATTGGATGTAATACAAATATAAATGCTAATACTTTATTAAGATACAAGTGTAAAGTGGATTATACTCTAATAGTAAGTATTTTACCAAATTGCTAAGATAAATCGTCTAATTCTCATATATCTTTATTTCGTTGAAATACCTTAATCAAAAAAAATATATCACTAATGAACAAGTATACTGAGAAATTAACACTTGCTTTTGTCTAATAAATGCACAATTGCCTATGATATACTAATTTGGAGCGAATTGTTTGTATTAACTATTCAATTGACGTATCTTAATAAATATCGAATCAACAAATAATAAGCGTACAGCAAAATTGCCTCTTCAAATCTACTAATAGTTATAAAATAACCTATAATAAGTTAATTTGGAATGATTTTTAGTAAAATAGCATATATTCATTTGAACTAATTAAGTGAATGATCCAAGAAATGTATAAATTCTAATATTCAGTTGAAATATACTAATACAATATGTGTTCTTGTCTAATAGCAAGTATTTCATTGAATTACCAAGATATATCATCTAATTATTGTGTAATTATCTTTCTTTGTTTCACATACCTTAATTTAGAATGTGTTATCACAAAAGAGCGTGTATTCAACAAGATTAAATGTTGATTTCATATCGTAAATGCGACCTTTTTTTTTTGTTTTTGCAACTTGTTTATTGAATTTCATTCATTTCAAATGAGTCATATCTTATTCTTACCAATAAATAGAGCTTAAGTTATAGTTGAAGCAGCCAGTGGAAGACCGAGACTGTTGCCTATAATCGATTAATTTGGAGGTAATTCTCATGTAATACTAATTATCTCAATATATTATCTAATACAGGTCTTAGTGCTAATGCTTACTTGAAAAATATTAATATAGAAACACACATTAACTTATAGCCTGTAATTAGTGAAATTACAATCATATATCATGTAATTGTAGTATAATTGTTTTTGTAGAGTTTAAATAACTACTTTAGAGCAAGCTATCATCAAATTACAATTATTTATGTAAGTTACCTTTTGATATTTTGTTATCATTGTAAAATTACCCGTAATCAATTAATGATGAGTGAATTCCTATCTAACTACAACTACTCAGTCAAATTAGTGTGGCAAAACATCAAATAAATGTACTAATGCTTATATTTAGTTTAGGTATGTTGAAATAGAAAGAATTGTCATCGAATAGCTTGTATTTTATTGAATGCCTTTGATATAACATTTTTTTCCTGACAAATTATCTTCATTTAGTTGAAATGATTTAATATAAAGTCAATCATAATCAAATAGCAACTATTCAATGAAACTATCACTTAATATTATCTTATAGTCACACATTTGTCCATAATCGGTCAATTTGAAATAAATACTTGTGTAATAGCAAGTATTCAGTTGGATTATCTCAATAGATTATCGAATGAAATTATAAATGTTAATAGTTTGTTTAAATACATTGATATAGGTGAAAATATTGTCTGATATGATGTTTTTTGTCAAATTATTTTGATATATCAACTAGTTTAATTGTTATACGTATACTTTGTTGAAATAGCTTAATTAAGAGTTAATTATCATCAAAAATTAAGTATTTAGTAAAATTAAACTTAACATCATCTTATTGAAGCACGATTGTCAATAATTAATTAATTTGAAATAAATTTTTTATTACAACAACTATTCCGCAGAATTATTACGATATATTGCCTATATAGTTCTAAAAACTAATATTCAGTCAAAATATATTGATAAAAAATAATTATCATCTTATAATATGTATTTAATCGAATTATAATAATAGATCATTGTGCTATAATTGTGCTATAATTATGTTTATTTAGTTAAAATAGCAAAATTTAGAGTAACATATCATCAAATGATAAATATTTTGTGAACTTACTGTGTGATATCATCAAATTATTATATAATTTCCTATATTCATCAAATTATTCTTATCTAACAAAAAGTATTTAGTTGAATTAAGTTGATATATCATCTATTAAACATATAAATAATTATATATTATAAAATATCTGCATATGTAAAGAATTATTACTAAATAGCTTTTATTTTTTTGGAAATACTATAGTATATTGTCTTGTTCTTGAATAATTATTTTTATTTAGTTGAAATACTTTAATTTAGAGTAAATTATCATGATGCATCAAGCATTTAATGAAATTACCTCATTAAATAGTTGCAAAATTACCTATAGTCAGCTAAGTTAAAATAAATTCTAATAAAATTGTACTTATTCAGTTGAGATATCTACATATATCATCTAACAGTGTAAGAACTAATACTTAGTTGAAATGCAACGAATTTCAATCTAATTACAAGCATTTAACAGACTTAGTGCGATATATCATCAAATAAATGTATAAATACTTATATTTATTTAAACTATATGTAATTATAGAAAGGTTTATCATCAAATAGTATGTATTTTATTGAATATCTTTTATATATTGTCTAATTCTTGTATACTTACCTATATTTAGTTGAAATAGGGCAATATAATACGAATCATCTCGTTAAATAGTAATTATTTAGTAGAACCTCTTAATATCATTTTATAGTTGCACATTTATCAATAACTAGTTAATTTGAAGTGAATTCTTGTATAATAGTAAGTATTTAACAAAATTACTGTGTGATATCATCGGATAATTTTGTAATTATTTATATTCAATTAATGTGAAGCAAATTCCTAGCTAATAACAAGACTTCAGTCAAATCAGCTCGATATATGTTCTGATAAATATGTAAATACTTATATTTAGTAAGCATGTCTTCATGTAAAAAGAATTATCATTTAATTGTATCTATTTTATTGAATTATTGTAACATATCATCTAAATTTTTTATAAGTATCTTTATTTAATTGAAATTGCTTAATGTAGAATAAACATTCATCAAATAGCAATCATTTAGAGAAATTATCTTTTTAAATCACCTGATAGTCACACAATTACCAATAATCGGTTAATTTGAAATGAAAAGTCTAGTAAAGTAGTACATATTAAATTTACTTATCTAAATATATGATGTAATACATGTATAAATGCAAATACTTAATTAAAATACAATAGTGTAGAGTGGATTATACTCTAATAGTAAGTATTTTATCAAATTACTAAGATAAATCATCTAATTCACATATAGTTATCTTTATTTCATTGAAATATTTTAATCTAAAAAATAAATCATCTAAAGAACAAGTATGCAGAGAAATTAACACTTGCTTTTGTCGATATACTAAATTGGGGTGAATTGTTTGTATTATTAACTATTCAATTGACGTAATTAATAAATATCGAATCATCAAATAACAAGTGTACAGCAAAATTACCTCTTTAAATCCACTAATAATTATAAAATAACCTATAATCAATTAATTTGGAATGATTTTTAGTAAAATAGCATATATTCATTTGAATTAATTAAGTGAATCATCTAAGAAATATATAAATTCTAATATTCACTTGAAATATGCTAATACAGTATGCATTCTTGTCTTATAACAAGTATTTCACTGAATTACCAAGATATGTCATCTAATTATTATGTAATTATCTTTATTTGGTTCACATACCTTAATTTAGAATGCGTTGTCACCAAAGAGCGGGTATTCAACAAAATTAAATGTTGATTTCATATCATAAATGCACGATTGCCTATAATTGATTAATTTGAAGGTAATTCTTATGTAATACTAATTATTCAATTGAATTATCTTAATATATTATCTAATACAGGTCTAAGTGCTAATATTTATTTGAAAAAAATTAATATAGAAACACATATTAACTAATAGTCTGTAATTAGTCGAATTACAATTATATATCATCTAATTGTGATATAATTGTCTTTGTAGGGTTTAAATAGCTTGCTTTAGAGCAAGCTATCATCAAATTACAATTATTTATGTAAGTTACCTTTTGATATTATGTAATTAGTCGATTTGTGTTTCCAAATCATCGTATTTTGACTAAACATTAGTTTTTAAGCATTTATTCAGCAATATATCATTATGATTCAATGGAATAGTTTGCTATAATACAAAACTTCATTCCAATTAATTAATTATTGGCAATCGTGCTTCAATAAGATGAAATTACATTTAATTTCACTAGATAGATAATTTTTTTGATTTCATTTTTGTTTGATTTCGTTTCCCTTAAATTTGTAAGAAAGCAAGTAATTCTTATTTATTTTATATTTATATAATATTTGTAATAATTATTTTTTTTTTACAGGAACAGAGCCTGAAGAATAAGATTCACCCTCTCTAATTAAATTGAAGTTTTTATTAAGCTTTTTAATGTAATTGTATAGATAATGAGTTTAAGGTTATAATTTTATATAATTTGATTTCAAATAATAATTAAATTGGATTAATTAATGACATATAATTTAATTATGATATGTTCTTGTGAATATATTTTTGTTGTAGTTAAATTATAATTTCGTTATATTTCGTACTGCTGAATGTATATTATTGCTGTATACATATTAATTTTTATTACAGGAGAATTTTTAAATATAATATACTATTTTGTTAAAAAAAATTATTATAGATAGCGGTTCTTTATAACTTTGTATAATTTGATTTCAAATGCTAGCTAAATTGGATTAATTAATGATATATAATTAAATTATAACGTATTCTTGTGAGTATATTTTTGTTGTGGTTAAATTATAATTTTGTATCTCTAACTACTGAATATATATTATTGCTGTGTGTGCATTAATTTTTGTTATAGGATAATTTTTAAATATAATGTACTGTTTTGTTAAAAAAAAATTATTATAGATGATAGTTCTCCAGGAGAATCGCTGTCTATAGTATATTTAGAATGTCAACTACCTTCTAAAGTCATCTTTTATGATTGTTTTAAACCGTCGTAAAAATTTTATTAGCTACTAAGGGGTTTGAATACATGGTGATTACTTTGCATTTAAGTAAGTTTTTTAAGTAAGAGTAATTAAGCAATTTTAAAATAGTGCTTGCAAAAAAATAAGAAAGAATAATATATATATAAGTATAGATAATATATATATATACAAACATTTAATATAAATATAAATATATATAAAAATTTAATTTATTAACGTATAAAATATAAAGTGTATGAATATAAGTATTCTTTTTAAGTAATAAGAATATATTATATGTGTATATATATATATATATATATATATATGGTAAAAAAGAAAAATATTAATAAAAAATAGTAAAAAAAATTACAGAAAATTAAAAGTTAGTATTAAAAAAATATAGAATATAAAAGTTAGTATTACAATAAGTAAATATTACTAGTATAGAAAAGTAAATATTAATTAGTTAGGTGTCGTAAGTAAAATTACAGAATATAAATTTAGTCGTTAACTTAACTATATTGGGATGAACAAATCAGTAAATTTCTAATCATTAGGCATTCTCTATCGGATGAACTTAATTCATTCGATCCACTAACCTGCTCTATTCCGCTGATATAGTTATGTTAAAATTAAATTTTATATAATATATATAACTTAATTATAGTGGGATGGATAAATCAAAGTATTTCTCAACATCGAGCATTTTCTATTAAGTATATCGAATTTACTTAATGTACTAATCTGATTCTATTTCACTACTGTAATTAAGTTATATTAGATGTTTAGTTAAGTTAATTAAATTTGGGAGGTGAGTAGGCTTAAACTTTAATTAACTAACCTACTAACTTTAATTATCTCACAGAGTTTAGATTATTTAAATTATTAAGTTTTTTAAATTAACTTAATTTATTATATTCAAAATCTGATTACTGAAATTTTATTTTGAGACTTTGAAAATAAAATAGTTATCAAGTACATTAGCCTCTAAATAGTGTAAAAAAATTATACAAAAAAATAAAAAATAACATAAGATAAATAGTGATTCAGCTATTTTCTTACCAAGTCCACTCTCTTTTATTCCTCTTTCGAGGTTTTACTATTCTAAGCTTGTTATAGCTAAGCTCAAGCCCCAGTACAAGAAGGAAACCTATATATTTTCAGTCCAAATTGACACAAACTAATCTCTTGATTTTTTTTATTGAGGGAAAAAATAATCTCACCTCTTCTTTTACTTAGGAACAAATAAGAAAAACCTTTTTCTACTCAGGGAGATTAAAAAAATAGAATAAGAATCCGAATGACTCATGTGGGTCACACAAGAAAAAAATATCTCAATTTAAAAATTTACGAAAACTCTATGCGCAAAAAAGTTTCCTCAACTTTTTGGAAAAAACTTAGTATTATTTTTTCCAATATTTTATGAAATATAAGGATCAAGGGAAGAGAAAGAGCGATAAAACTTGATGAAATATTACAAAACTATATAAAATCGAGTAAATAAAAACTTCAATTTTTTTTTCAAAATAATACATAGTAAAATCACTTAAAAAGTTTTTTTGTAAATGTAGTTTTATCTAACTAATATATTATAAAAACTTTAAAATTTTTTAAATTTTGTATGATTTATAAAAATTAAACAATCAAAAAATAAATGTAAAATTTCAGAGAAAAACTCGCTTATGAAAAAATTTCAAGAAATTTTTAGATAAAATAAAGGCTCCCAAAAAAGTGCAGTAAAAATTTCAAGTTATTTGAAGCTCAAACGAGTATACAAAAATTTATGAATCTTTAAAAAAAAATAACTTAAAGAGAAAATAGAAAATACCTGAATAAAAATACCTCCGAAGATCGAAAAACTTTCTAGAATCAATTCCCAATATTATGAACAGAAACTTTGAGCTTAAGAAGAGAATTTTTCAGTTGAAGAATGAGAGTGCTAGAAGTTTTAGTTGGCCAAAGAAAAATATTAACTTAAAATCTCCTTTATTTATAAATGAAGTGAAGGATAAATTGATAATTTCAGTATTATAATTTTTTGAAAATTAATTAAGAATAAAACCAGTCACTTAATATGTTTTATGACTGATTTTAAGGAGCAAAATAATGAAGTGACAATTAGTGGAATTCAAAATATCGAGTAATTCAAAATATTAAGTTTTGAATATGTTGAAAGCATCTAAAATTAATTAGAAATAAATTTCATGAAATTTAATTATTTTTTTTCTTAAATAAATTTTTAATTGTATTTATTAATTATTATTAGTATTTATATATTTTTGAAAATAGGTTTCATCATCTCAAGTTGAAGTGATATATTAAAGAGTAAAATTATTAGTCAAGTTAAATTCAATAAAAATTTTAAGTTTTTGAAAATCAAAGAAAATACGTAATCAAAAAATTTACTCATATAATTTTAAATTTTTTAAAAATCTCAATTTATTTGAAAAATAAATAAGAAATAAAAAATAATATAAAAAATCACTTAATAAATTTAATTATATTTATTTTAATTTTCTTTATATAAATGAATTATAAATTTCTTGTACTTATAAGATATTCTAAAATTTTAGTGCGAATATATTTTTGGAGTTGACTTTTCGACTTGATATTTTTTTCTTAGTAATCTTTATTAACTTCATTTCTCTTTATTCTTCGCTTAATTTCATCAATCTTTAGTCAAAATTATTTCGATGATCAACTTTTTTTGAACCTAAAAAGCTTAAGTACAATATGTACTAATAATTAGAAAATTAATCGAGTATATTATTATTAACATATTTATTATCATCAAAATTAATAAGGGTTTAATATCACGGGCGACTTCGATTTAACAACTGGTCATCTAATACTATTAAAAATATGATCTATTTGTTAATTTTTTTAAAATTATGATAAATTATTAATTAGTTAATTTGATGCATTTATTTTAAAAAAATCATCCAAATGAAACTCGATATTGGTATGCTTGTTTATAAAATTTAATTTTAATTAAATTAAAATTAAATTTGAATAAAAATATTATTTATTAAAAATTATGTTTGATGTAAAATAAAATTAATTATTATATTATAATATAATATATGAGAGAAGTAATATAAATTAATGATTATTTTAATATGTATGAAGTTAAATAAAATTATTTTTTTATTTAAATTATATATTTAATATAAAATATATTTACTTTTTTAATATTAAATTTTATATGTATAAATAAAATTAATTTTTTTTTAAAAAATTATATATTAAATATAAAATATAATTAATTTTTAATATTAAATTTGATATGTAATATAATATATTTGATTAAAATTTAATTTTATTTTGTTACCTATCAGATTTAAATTAACCAACTAAAACGGGCAAGATGGTTATTTTTGAATTTTATTTTGTGAAACTTTATAAATGGATAGGGTTCTGATGTGCTTAGAACGGCGGCGGCGAGATCCCATCAGAATGGCGGCGGTTCCCTTTGATCGATGGTCTGCAGCTCTCCGTCTCTCTCTCCGGCCGAGTATTTCCCGGTCCTCTTCGTCTCGGGCGAGTTCCCATTTTCCGCAGCTCGCACTCCCGTCCCGCTCTTCTCCATTGCTATCCCCGTTAAAGGAAGGGAGCTTCGTTGGTCGGAGGAACAGTGCTGAACCTTCTTCTTGTCCATCCGCTGGTCTTGGATGATTGCTGAATTGCTTCGTTTTTACACTGCAGTTTTGCTGGGAATCGTCTGCTCTGTTATCCATGCTTCCGGTCCACAGCGCAATTGCGTCGTCCCGTCTTTTTTCGAAGATTCCGAGCAAGCCTTGCTCTTGTGTCGAAAGTTAACTTGTCTCTCTTGGTATCTGTCTATATTTCCCTTTTGTTCTGTTATTGATGTTTTGGTTGAATGCATTATTAGAAGGATAATACTTGTTTATTTGTTTCTGCAAGTTCTGTTACTCTGTTTTGACCCAGTCTAAGATTATTCTAACTTTTAGGAGTTTATTAAATTATTGTTCTGTATTTGATCTGATTGTGGTCTAGCTCCTAGGAACAGTTTCTACATAGTTATTTTTTTCTTTTCTTTTCTTTTATTGATTTCACAGTTTCTACATAGTTGCACTTTCTAGATAGTGGTCATGTGTTGGTTTTTATTTTCAGTTTTTCTTTGTGTTACCTCTTTGAAAGGGATGTTGCTTAATGACTAATTAGATGGCAGAAAATATTTTTGTTCTTTTTCACATTTGCCTTCCATCTTCATATTTCTTATATTTTTCTAATGGTGGTATCAGAACCGGAAAGGAGAAAAACAGTGAAAAATGGCTTTTGAATACTTTGTGCAACAAGCTATTTCACATTTTGATGGTCATTATGACCATTGTAGCCTGCTAATGGAGATTCTTGAGGTCTGAGGAGTATTGGCATGTTGAAACTTGTGTAGCAACACCTGCTAATGGAGTGACACTGATGCACAATAGAAGTTTGAAGCATTACAACTAAAATATTTGAAAGCAAAGAATTACTTGTTCCAGGTCATTGATAGACCTATTATGGAAACTATTCTCAGCAAAGAAACTTCTAAGGATATTTGGGATTCTATGAAGAAAAAATATCAAAGCACTTACAAAGTGTGGCGTGCATAGCTTCAAGCCTTGAGAAAGGTTTTTGAGACTATACGAATGAAGGATGGTGAATCTGTTACTAGCTATTGTACAACAACCATTAGAATAGCTAGGATGCAATTCTATGGTGAAAAGATGGAAGATGTTGCTATTGTCAAAAAAATATTGCATTCCATGGCACCGAAATTTGATTTTGTTGTTTGCTCTAAAGAATCCAAGGACATAGAGATACAGCCTCCTTGATGAACTTTAAAGTTCCTTATCGTCCATAAATAGAAAATGAATAGAAGCCCAACTATAGAGGAACAAGCTTTAAAGCCTTCTAATTATATCCATATCTCAAGTAAGCTTTAAAGCCTTCTAATTATATCCATATCTCAAGTTTTAGAGGAAGAGGTAGAGGAAGACGAAAAGGTAGATGAAAGAACTTTGATTTATTCCCATGTCCTTAAAATTGTCTTGCTTCATGTCATTGCTTATTACCATACTTCTTCCTTAAGAAATTTGAGTAATGCATTAAGGCAAGAAAGTGGGGTAGAAAAGGGGTGGTCAATGCAATAGAGATGGCAACTACCATTTAAATTGAACAATGAACAATATTAAGGCAAAGATAGAGGAGACATGCAACAATATGACAAATCCAAGGTAGTGTGCTTTAGATGTTATAAATTTGGTCAGTATCATTCTGATTCTTACGTTGCCTAGCAATAAATTTATTTGTCATCATTTCAAAAGTTATGCTAAGTTTCCTAGTGATAAAGAAAGGAGTAATCTAATTTTGCAAAAAACAAGAAGCTGAACTTTATTGATAACATTTTAAGTCAATCAAGAACCTTAGTACGATGTATGTTATGTAGATATAGGATGCAGTAACGATATGTATAGAAGTAAGTTCTTGTTCTCGTACTCAAATGAAAACTATCTAATGTGGGATGATGAAGATGGGGCTAACATTTAGAGGTAGAGGAAAATGTGAGAAAAAGTTGTGAATAACTAAGGTTTCTAGGATACTCACTAAAATTCCATTCCCATCTCTGTTGGGATATCAATCCCTTCCGAAATCCCTAGGCTGCTAGCCATCCCTAGTTGAATGCAAATCGATTTTACAAAGTATGATCAACCTTCGATATCTCTTGAAATTTTGGGCAACTTGATAAGCTTGTTCAATGGTTGAAATTTGTTTCATAATAATTTCCCGTTGCATGTTGTCCCGAAGTCCAAATCGGAATTTAGAATGTGTGACTTCAGAATTTTGGTGAACGTATCACATAAAAAATTCATCGAATTTTACAATGTATTCAGCGATAGTCTTATTGCTTTGAGTCAGCATCTGCCATTGATCTAACAGGTGATGTTGGTATGAGTCGGGGACATATTTCTCTCAAAGTCTCGCTTTAAGCTTATCCCACGATCCAATGGATTTTTGTTGACCGTGTTGCAATACTCTTTCAATATTATTTATGTAAAGCTTGGCTTGCATAGTGAGCTTCATCTTTTCAAATTTAATCTTTTGATTTTCAAACATATAGTGCCATTCATAATAATAGTTCATGTTTGCTTTCCAGTCTAAATAAACCTTTGACTTTAATTAACCGTCAAAGGTGAGGACCTCTACTTTTCATGTCACGCTAGGTATTTTTTTTGGGCTCATGTGTCTCTTGAGCTCGATAACCCATAATGTTATGTTCAATTCTCCTAAGTTCGTAATCCTGCTTAGGTTGATCATTTTCACTCTCCTGATTATTTTTGCCCTCTAGTTGATCTATCTTATTGTCCATACGATCTATTCTAGCCATAATATCAACTAATGCTCTTTAGAGCCCAGGATTCATGCTACTAGTTTGTTTAGAGTCAAAAATAAATATTTGAAACTAGAATGGGTGCACATACAATTAAAAGAAATAAATATAATCTAATTAATATAGATGCAAATATGTCCTAACCTGACCTACTGCTCTGATATTAAATTTGATGCAAGACAGGTAAATGAATATGTTAATTGGAGATCAATAAGTTTGCATAGTAGATCAATCACAAAATAATCCAGAAATACTAGGATTTAATTTTGTGATGAATAATAAATTAACTAAATGATGCGGGACGGAAAAAAATGCCAATGATATTTTATATTTATATTCAGCAAAATCGATTAGCAAATTATTTTAATTAAGAGAAAAAAATTTTCTAGATAAATTATATGATAAATAAGATTTTGAATCCCGTAAATTAAGATATTTTAAAATTAAAATTAAACTGGATCGTATGATAAATAAGAATTTATCAACTTAGATTAGGGCGTCAATTTAAATTCAATAAATCAGATCTGAGGTTCAGGAATTTAGGACAAATGTCTCACAATTAAATCCAACAGTAATTAACACACAAAGAAATATCGGGTCGCACAATTAGAACCAAATAAATAACCCAAGTCAAGCGAATAATTTGTGTTGAAGTCAAATAATCAGCTTAGTCGGGTTCGGGAAAGAATTTACCCACGATTTGAATTGGAGAAGAGTCATTGACGATGATTAACTAATCTAATCGAGTACGGGCGACGCGCGAACAAAGCGCAAACCACGCGCGGGCGGGAGCACAGACAAGTGCGCGGGCGGGTGCGCAA
>JAEMOT010003728.1:126948-192740 GCA_019297695.1 Apostasia ramifera | reverse complement strand
TCCTTATTGAGAAAACTAAAGAGGGAGCTAAAGCGAAATTAGAGCTTTGGAGGAATGCTCTAGAATCTAAAGGTTTGCATCTCAGTAGATCAAAAACTGAATATATGGAGTGCACATTTAGTCAAGAAAGAAATACTTATATTGGAGATGTGACAATTGGTGATCAAATTGTCAAGAAGAGTGAGCGCTTTAGATACCTTGGATCAATTATACAAAATGATGGCGAAATAGATAATGACGTTATTAGCAGGATTCAAGCAGGCTGGGTAAAATGGAGAAATGCTTCTGGTGTGTTATGCGATAGAAAAATCCCATCCAAAATTAAGGGTAAATTTTATAAAACTATAGTAAGACCAGCGATGATATATGGTGCTGAATGCTGGCCTGCAAAGAAGAAACATACAAATAAAATAAATGTTGCAGAAATGAGAATGTTAAGATGGATGTGTGGATATACACGAAAGGATAGAATGAGAAATGAGTATATCCGAAAGAAAGTTGGTATTGCACCAATTGAGGATAAACTTAGAGAAAGTCGGCTTCGATGGTTTGGACATCTAAATCGTAGGCCAATTGAAGCTCCAGTTAGAAAAATTGAGTTATTGGATTTTGCTCATGTACAAAGAGGAAGAGGGAGACCAAAGAAGACATGGCAAGAAACTATAAGGAGTGATCTTAGTTACTTAAACTTAGATAAGAATTTGGTAACTGATAGAGCGCAATGGAAACAAAGGATTCATGTAGCCGACCCCACCTAGTGGGATTAAGGCTTGGTTGTTGTTGTTGTTGTTGTTGAGGGCTTAAGATATATGAATTCACAAAAGAAATTGAATTCAAGACATGCAAAATTAGTTGAGTTCCTACAAGAGTTTACCTTTGTACTTAAACATAAAGCAAGAGTTGAAAATTAAGTTGCAGATGCTTTAAGTCATCGAGTTTCACTCTTAGCACTATGATTGTAAAGGTTGTGGAATTTGATAAGCTCATTAAATCTTACAAGAATTGTCCTGACTTTGGGATCATCTATGCTGCCATAAAAAATGATCAATCTAGTGTGTTCACTGACTTCCTAATTTGGAATGATTATCTTTTTTGTGATCATAGATTGTTTTTATCAAAAATATCTGTTAGGGACTGCCTTGTGTTAGGATGACTTGTGGGTGGACTAGCCTACCACTTTGGCCAAAATGAAATGATTGAGGTTGTAAAAAGTTAATTTTATTGACCATGCCTCAAAAGAGATGTGTGCTTAGTTGGCCAATGTTGAACTGGTATTGTTGCGAAACAGCAATAACGAAATACTAGATTCGATATGCCATTACATATGCCAAATCGTTTTTTGCAGGATCTTAACATAGATTTTTTTTGGAATTTCCCAAGGCTGCTAACAAACATAAACTTTATCTGTCATGGTTGATCAATTTTATAAATTGACACATTTCGTACCATGCTCCAAAACTTCTAATGCCTTTAGGTTTGCTTGTTTTCAATGAGATTGTTAGAACACATGGAGTACCCAAGTCAAAGGTATTTAATAGGGACACGAAGTTAACTAGTTACTTCTAGAAGACCCATGATCAGACAGAAGTAGTTGATAGGAGTCTAGGGAACAACTTCATTGTTTAATCGGAGAAAATGGGAGAAATTGAGATTTGTCTTATCTCGTGCTGAGATTTGCACATAACTCTGTTAATAAGTTAGTAGGCATGAGTCCTTTTGAGATTATGCCTGGCTATAAACCTAGATTCCTATAGATCTTATTCTACTGTTGCTGCATGCTAGGAGAGGTGGTGGTTTCCAGAGAGTCACAACCTAGGTGCAAGCGAGCAGTGTCATGCGCAGAAAACCAGTTAGTCGCTTATGTCATAACTAACAAGATAGTTGGTGTAATGAGGATTTCATGGAGAAGGTGGACGGCATCAACTAGGGATTTTTCTTTGGTTCAAATATCTTCAGACGTGCAATGGGAGCCTACCCCCTATGCACTAGGCGGGGCTCAGTGCATAGGAGGTGGGCTCCCATTGGACGTCCGAACTGAAGAAAAATTTCCCATCAGTGAGAGGAGGGACCAGCATCTCAGCTGGCTTTGGCATGAAAGAATCTCGATCTGCTTTAGAGCTAGGTGTTTTAATTGAATTTAATGGACCAATTGCAATTTGGTCCTTCCAGTTGTAATGCTTCTCATGAACCAATCCAACCTCTTTATTTTGAGTCCAATATAACCTACTTGAACTCAAAAAAACTACAAACTAATTAAACTTGACCAAAATAAGACCTAATTGATCTCAATTGAACCCAACTTAATATAATTGAGTTCAATTGAATCAATTTCAACCAATTAAACTTGACCAAAATAAGACCTAATTGATCTCAATTGAACCCAACTTAATATAATTGAGTCCAATTGAATCAATTTCAACCAATTTCGCTTAATAGAGGTCGACTTGACCCAAATTGAACATAAAAGATTCTATTTGGATCCAAGCAAGCCAAATTAAACAAATTCTAATTAACATAAATACATGACACTAGAGTGGACATTCTGACTAACATAAATAGTCTAACCGACTTATACATCTGACAACATAATATAAGTATTAAACTAGATGATTGGCCAATCTTCTATCGAATGTGAAGACTGTGTCGACATGACAGTAGACAAACCAACATGCCCCCTACATCAGAAGGGCTTGGGCCTTGGGTGTCAATCCCTAAATTCACTTACTTAACTCCGTTCCGTTTGGATTGATTCCATCCCCCCTCTCTCCCTCTCAACATTCATCCATTTCAGTTCACCACCATTCTTAATTCAGTTCTGTTCATTTGTCAGGAACACACTTCATCTACTTTGTCATTTATTCGATTCCAGCACTCGATTGGACGTGCGAGCCACATGCCATTGGTTAGTTTTAGATCAGCATCAGCCTCGTTAGCTCACCTATGTGCACTAAGTCGCACACATGAAGTCACATGCAACCTCTATGCCTTGTAACTACCCTTGTCGAACCTTCTTGCCAAGCCGTCGTGTCGCTCACTATGTTGTGAGCCGCATGGAATTTTGATGCTCACCTGGAATTGCTCGTAATTGCTCCACTATGCGATTGAATATGGTTAAGTGTTAAATAATTGTTGGTTTATATTGTGAGAACCCAAAACTTGTTCTTTCTTATATGATTTAATGAAACTCGAATTGAATCCTAATCTGAATTGGTAATTTTTCAATTATCTTGGATCTCTTTTGATTAAAATTTAAACGAATCATTTTTGCAGGATTGAATATTTCTTAGTCATTATAAAATTAATTTTTAATTTTTTTACTTTAGGTTGTGGTTGATTTGTAATTGGATTCTGTTGATCTCTTTGCTTACATTTTCATTTATCTATTCTACATCACTAAGTTATAAGTTGTCTTTGACTTCACCTAAACATTTTATCGGATTTTCAAGACCTACCCTTTTGTAGCAAGTTGCATTGCCCTTAGATATAATATTTCACAAACTCAATTGGTTGACTATGAAGATGCTAAAAAGGTTCATAAGTAGGCAAACCCTGATAGCATGACACAACCGGGACTCTGGACGGGTAACAGAGCCTGGCGTGAAGGCGGAGTCAATCAAGGGCTAAGTGACTCAGCTGTTGCCTATGGAGGCAAAATCTCAATCTTTTATACTACGTAGAGGAGGCAGAGGCTGATGGTTGGCCGAAGAAGTAGCGAGATCGGGTTTAGAGGATTATACCTTAGGCTTAAACCTCCTTATCTGGGATATCGATTTATAGAAATCAGATTTTCCAATGTAAATTTTTTTTTTTAATTGATTCTAGTTTAATGCCAGTACAATATTGTAACTCCCATGATCTCATTGTAAAAGTATTGTCCGCTTTGGCTTTAAAAAAATTGCGTGACTTGAGCACTTCCTAGGAGGTCACCCATCCTAGTGCTACTCCAGCCCAAGTACGCTTAACTACAGAATTTTTCATCACCAGCCTCACAGTTTTGCCCCAAAAGGCGTCTCTACTATTTCGAATCACGTTATCTACTTATACAGTTCAGGATCTCCCTTCATTTCCGATGTGGGACAATTCATTCATGTGCCTCTCTCACCACTCATTATTCGGCCTAGAAGCCTGCCAAGAGCCGCATTTTGCCTCAGTGATTCATTTCTCTTAGGACATCACCCGACGATGACTTTCCGCCCTCTTCGGCCACGGACATCACAAATATGGTGGAGATGCTATATAAACCTGTCTTACATCATTGATTTGGAAATATAAATAGTTCATGACTTATTAGGAAGTAAATCTATTACAAGAAAAAATCATTCCAAAATTCAAAGATCATCTGTTAAATCAAATCAATGGTATCTAGAAATCTTTGTTTAGCTTAATTTGTCTACCATCAATATCCGATCTTCCCAAGTTTGCTTCTGATCACATGTCCATCCAAATCGGTAGCATGTGATCATATCTCAGCTGTCAACCACAAATGGTACCTAAAATGTAAATGCTGATTTATGGGAAAGAAGAGAAATTTTAATGAATCATACATATTCTATAGACAATATACTTATCATATTTGATTGCTAGCCTTATCATCGTATGATGTATTTGTTCTCAGTCCATAAATGATTGATAGTTTTTTGTACGATCTGCAAATCTTAAGTTAAAAATAATTTCTATTTAAACTTACTTTTGTGCTTTATAAAATACTTGTTCTTTTCATATATATCGACGTGCTAACGTACATACATATATATATATATATATATGTATTTTTTATTTTGGCAACCAAAGGAAGCTGCGCACAGAGTGGGTGAAGCGATTGTGGAAGCTTGCAAAGAGCTAAATATTTCAGAGATATCTTCTTACGACCGCAATGGATTCCATCGCGGAAGAAGGATGCGGGCGTTTGAGGTTGCAATTGCAGAGCACGGGTTGCTCCCTAATTGATTTGTGTAATGTGCACGTCTTCATTCCTTTCTTTTCCGTTAAACGTTGGGTGTTTTGATCTTTGTCTTTATTCGATGTTGTGTGTGTTTTTATTTTTTATTTTTGATCTTTGTCTATATTTGATGGTGTTGCAAATCTCATGTTTACATCAAATGGATATAATCTGAGATCACCTTTTAACACTACACATTTATTTTAAATTTTGGGATATCAAGTCTCCGATAATAATTTGACTAAGTTTTTTTTATTGCTATTTTAATATTTTATTATTATTTGATTATTGCGTTGCATAAACCTATGTGAAGTCAGACCTAATTTTTTGTTTGGGTAAATAAGACAACCTTTAAATGTTATGTTCGTTTTTGTGTTAATTTTTTTAAGAGAATTATATACATACCCCTTAAATCATCTTAAATTACATATTAAATTTTTTATTTTTTAATTTTACAACTTAATTTCCTAAATTATTCAAAAATAATATATTTAGGTCTTTCTCAAAATTTTTAAAGTATGTTTTTTTGCTGATTTATAATTATTTGGATGTTTATTATTAATAATATATATATATATAAATATTATAAATATATTTGTAAATATATGTATTTTACTAGTTTTTATTTTGGATGATTTAGAGAGTTAAGTTGTAAAATTTAAAAATGAAGGGTTTAATATGTAATTCAAGATGATTTAAGGGGTATGTATGTAAATGCTCTAATTATTTTAAAGATCTGTGTCACATGCATTAATCTTTGTTCATGATTTCAATAGCATAACGATTAGATGATCACGCTAGCTATTTCTCTTCGGAAAGTTATTCAGATAATATGATTATTCTGAAAAATTAATCAGAATTCTGATCATCAAAATATATTTAATTAAATAAAAGATTCAATCATAATTTATTTCTAAATTTATATCTCAAAGAACTAACTTTAAAATACATCTCAATGTCTAACATAAATTAAAAAACGTAAAACTGTAAAGAATCATCATCGAATAGCATGTATTTTATCAATTTTTGTAATATATCATCTAATTCATGTATAATTATTTTTATTTAGTAGAAATAATTTAATATAAAGTGAATTATTATCAAAAAGCATTTATGCAGTAGAACAACCTAATAATATCATCTAAGTAGTTGCAGAATTAGCTATAATCAATTAATTTGAAATTAATTCTTGTGTAATAGAAATATTCAGTTGAGTTATTTCAATATATCATCAAATAAAATTATAAATGTTAATATTTTATTTAAATGTATTGATATAGGTAGAGTTATCCCATTAAACAATGTATTTCATTGAGATCAAAATGCTAATATTTACTTGAAAGATATTGATATAGAAAAATGTATCATCTAATAGTAAGTAATTAATTTAATTATAATGATATATTATCTAATTGTGGTATAATTGCCTTTGTTTAGTTGAAATAATTAAATTTAAAGTGAGCCACCATTAAATAGTAATTATTCAAGAAAATTATCATTTGATGTCATGTTATATTTGCTAAACTACTAAATTCAATTTATGTGCAATGAATTTCAATCTAATTACAAGTATTCAGCAGAATTAATACGATGTATCATCAAAAAAATGTGCAAATACAAATATTCTGTAAAAGTTTGTTTATATAAAAAGTATAATCATCAAGTAGTTTGTATTGTATCAAATATCTTTGATATATTATCTAATTCTTGCATAATTATCTATATTTAATTTAAATAGTTCAATATAATATGAATTATTTTGTGAAATTACAATTATTCAGTAGTTACCTCTTAATATCATCTTATAGTTGCACATTTACCAACAATTAGTTAATTTGTAGTGAATTCAGCTGAATTATCTCGATACGTCATCGAATAAAATTATAAATGCTAATGTTTAGTTGAACTATATTAGTACATAGGGAACTATACTCTAATACAATGTATTTTATCAAATTACAGTAATATATTATTTAATTATTATATAATTATCTTTATTTTATTGAAATAACTTAATTTTTTGTTAATTATCTTCAAAGGTTAAGTATTTAGTAAAATTGAACATAATGTTGCCTTATTGATGTATGATTATCTATAATTAATTAATTGGAAATAATTTTTTTTGTTATAACAACTATTTCATTGAACTATAATGACAAATTTTCCAATAAATGTCTAACAATTGCTATTTAATTGAAATACATTGACAAATAAATACTTATTATCTAGTAGCACATATTTTATCAAATTACAATGATATATCTGCTAAGTGTGACATATTATCAAATAGCAAGTATTAAGTGAAATTACCATGCGATATCATTGTATAGTTGCATAATTATCGATATTCAATTAATATAAAGTGAATTCTAACCTAATGATAAGAATTCGATAGAATCATCTTGATACATGTTCTAATAAACATGTAAATATTTATATTTAGTAAACATGTCTTTGTATAAAAAGAATTATAATTTAATCATACGAGTTTTATTGAATTATTACAAAATATTATCTATTTTTTGTATAAGTGTCTTTATTTAATTAAAATTTGCTTAATATAGAATGAACATTCACCAAATAGCAATCATTTAGAGGAATTATCTCATTAAATCATCTGATGGTCATAGAATTTCTAATAATTAGTTAATTTGGAGTAAATTCTAATAAAATAGCATATATTCAGTTAAATTATATAAATATATCATGCAATAGATATATAAATGTTAATAGTTAATTGAAATATAATAATATAGAGTGAATTATACTCTAATAGTAAGTATTTTATCAATTTACTAAGGTGCGTTTGGTTCAATATTATCTTGATATTTTGTTATGTTATTTAAAATAAATAATTATTTAGTTTAATGACATTCATAAATAATCTTCTATAATATTATTAAATTATTAATTAAAAGATAATATCTAAATATTATGACATCTAAATTACATGATATAATACCAAAATAACAACGAACTAAATATCCCTTAATATATATCTCATAATTGTTATATAATTATCTTTATTTTATTGAGATAGCTTAATCTAGAAAATAAATTATAGTCAAAGAAGAAATATACAGCAAAATTAACACATGATTTCATTTAATAATTGCAAAATTAGCTATAGTATGTTAATTTGGAGTGAATTCTGGGTAATATTAAGTATTCAATTAAATTATCTCATGAGCGTTTGGTTTAGTATTATTTCAATATTATGTTATATTATTTTAAAAATAATTATTTAATTTAATAATATTTTTAAATTATATTATAATTAATTACAAATTTGCTATTATAAGCTGACATATAGATATCACCTAAAATCTAACAACATCATGAGATAACACTGTATTCTATCGCATCGCCCTAATTCTCCACGTCGCCCTAATTCTCCGCATCTCCTCTTCATGGCTGCCGCTGGAAGGTGATTTCTCTGCTCAAATCCATACCTAAACCTAGATCTCTATTTTCTTCTCTGCTTTCTCTTTAGGACCTGACAGCGAAGACAAAGACGAGTGGCATGACGGTGAAGAAGAGGACAAGTAGTGCGGCGGCAACGAAGAGCATGAGCGAAGTGGTGGCGAAGAGAAGCACGAGTGAAGCAGCGGCGAAGAGAAGCACGAGCGGAGCGATGGCGAAGAGGAGGATGAGGGGTGCAACAACGAAGCTTTTTCTGTTTGGCCACTAAATCTCATTCCAAACTCAACTTTTCTCATTAAAATTTCTATCGGCCTACAGTTTATATATCTAAATCATCTTAGCTGACTCTCCGTGAGCTTATCCTCAATTGAGGCAATCCTAACCTTTTTGTGAATATACTCATTCTTCATCTTATCTTTTTTTATATATAATTATTCATCTATCTTAATATTTTATTTATGTGATACTTATTTTACTTGTGTGTTTTTACTTTGTGGGCCAGTATTCTGCCCATATAATATTATTAGTCTTATAACTGTTCTATAGAGGTATAAGTAAAAATTTTTTATTATACAATACACTAAAAGTATTTATATACTTTAGCCATCCTTTTAAATTATGTTGATAACACCCTCACGTATTTTACAGTTATTTTGTAAAATTGATCTAAGTATTTAAATCACTCACTCTTCCTGATAGTTTAATTATCAATTATTATTTGATTAATATAAGCATTTCTATCTTAACTGAATTTATACTCTATATATTTAATTTTTGATCTGCTAAAATGAAAAGTTTTAGATTCTAAAGCATTCCTCTATAACTCAAGTTTTACCTTCGCTTCTTCTCGAATCTTATCATTAAGAAGAATAGCATCTATGAAAAATATATATTAAGATATTATTTTTTAGATATATCTAGTCAAGGTCTCTATAATTAATATAAAAAGATATGGACTTAAAGCTGAGCTTTGGTATAGTTCAACTATAATTTAAAAATTCTCAGTTAAACTATTTTATATTCGAACATAAGTAACAATTATTTTATGTATGTTTTTTAACACTTGAATAAACGTAGTGCAAATTCATTTTTTTAATAAAACTTTCTAAAGTATTTTCTTCGAAACTTTATCATAAGTTTTTACAAATTCATAAAAATGAAATGTAGACTTTTTTATCTCTCTCCTATTTGGCTCGAGAACTAAAATGAAGACCAAAATGGTATTAATTTAAAAAATAACAATAATAATAATAAATTATTTTTTTTAATCATTCCACACAAATTTTAATATAAAAAAATATATTTTACTTCACATACTCAATAATTTTTAATAAAAATATTAGCTTTATTTCACATCTTAAGTCAAAATACTCGATTCAAATATTTTGGTCTAAGATGTGAAATAAAATTAATATTTTTATTGAAAATTATTGAGTATATAAAATAAAATAATGTTTTTTTATATTAGAATTTGTGTAGAATGATTAAAAAAATTTATTTATTATTATTAATATTATTTTTTAAACTAGTACTATTTTGGTCCTCGTGCCAAACAGGGCCAGATCTAAGCTATTCCATTAAACTTTTTAATAAATGAATAACTTTCATAGTGGATCTACCAAATATAAAACTAAACTGATTCTTTAACACTCTAATATTACAACTCAATATCAGCTCAATTTCTTTTTTTCAGAATTTTAAAATATGATTTATTAATTTAATATTTTTATAATTGGTATAATCTTACATATCGCTTTTATTTTTATAAATAGATACCAATGTACTCTTTTTCTATTTGTTTGACATTCATTTAATTATCAAAGTTATATTAAATAATCTAATAAGTCAAGACATTTCTTCATCTCTTATACATTTTTAAACATCTATTGAGATATTATCTGGTCCAATTACTTTCATATACTTTATTTTTTTTAAAGTTTCCTAAACTTTAACTTTACTAATACATCAAATATAACAGTAATTTTTATTTTTTTTTTAATGTTAAATTCTATTTTTGAATATTAAATTTAGAAGCAGAAAAAAAAAGATTTATTGAACAAGAAAATATTTAAATTTAGAAGATATATGCATGTTTTGCAATGGGCTAAAAATCATGACTAAAATTAGCCAGGGTCAAAATCTTAAATTTATTTTAAAAATTATTTTAATCTCATTCCATATAAATTTTAATATTAAATAATTATTTTATTTCATATCTAACACAATTCTTAATAAATCAATTAACTTTATTTCACATCCTACACAATTTTTAATATAATCAATCCACTTTATTACATATCATATATATTTTTTAAAATAACTAAAAATTTCAATCAAATTTTCTTTTTTTCTTATTACTAAACAGAGCTTAAATGCTAGTATACCACCCGAACATTAAAAATTAATTAATAAATAAAAATAAGTGAGTTGAGTTGAGTTTGATTGATAAAAACCCCATACTCACAAGAGTCGAACTATGTTTCCATAACTTGGTTCCTTGCTAAAAAAATATTAGCAATCGAAGTATGGGGTTTTGATCAATCTAACTCAAATAAGTTTTTTTTATTATTTTACATTATTTATAAATTTAAATATTAAAAATTATTTTTATTTTACATTTTATATAAAATTTAATTTTAAAAGTTAAATTTATCTTTGCCTCAAATAAACTTTTATTTTATATTTATGATTAAACATAATTTTTAATAATTAAATNATGTTTTATCATTAAAATAAATATTATATATCTCACCAAAATATTATAAAATTACATATTTTATTTAATATTTTTAAAAAATTTATGAATTAAATTATTAATATATTTTTATAAATTTTATCATATTGTATATAATTTATAAGTTCACAATAAAAATGTTTATCACATTTCATTAGACTATATCATATGTAATATTTTAAAACATTGATAAACTTACTCCTAAATGGTCTTTAGTGGCTTCTAATTATTCTATTAAAAAAATAATAATAAAAAATTAAGTATAATATGTTAAAAATTATGTGAAATGTGATATAAAATAAATTTTTTATTAAAATTTATGTATTGAGAATGAAAAATAAAAAATTCTTTAATAAAATAATTTGAGGTCATTTTGGTCATGATCATGATCAAAAATGACCTCCAACCAAATTTTTAGACAATCTTAAATTTCCTAAGATATAATTACATTTGATTGAAGGCTTAAAATTTTCAAATTTTTATTTATTATTATCTAAAATTCATTACAAATTTCAGAACTTTTATCACCACTAGCATAAATTTTAATATTAAGATTTCATTTTATTTTATATAAAATATAAATTTTAGGGAAAATTATATCCAGGCCTTTGAGTAAAAATTTTAGAGTAAATTGCATCCTAGCTGTTCACGTCGAAAGAGCACTATAAATTAATTTTAATTTCTAAAAAATTATAATTTAATTTCTTGAAGTTGTAAAAGAACTATCATTTTGGTCCCAGTAAGATTAGATTATTTTTAATAATTTGCTTTTTAGTTTTTTAAAATATAATTTTGAATATTAATATTAATTTTTTTAGTTTCAAATTTTAGAAGGGGTGAATGCAAAAAATGGGAAAAATTAAGGTTTAAAGTTTTATTAAAGTTTAAGAAAAAAATTTAAATATAAGAGTATAATTGTTGTTTAAAATATATAAATAGTTTAAATTAAAAAAATAATCAAAATTTTATTCTTTTTATCAAAAAAATCCTAGAAAAAATGAGATTCTAAATAAAGAATTAAAATTATAATACTTTTACAATCTCAAAGATTAAAATTGAGATTTTTTAAAAATTTTGACTAATTTTCAACTCTTTTCAACCTCAATTTTATCCTTAATTATAATATTAAAATAAACTTTTATTTAATACCTCCTATATTTTTAAATATTAAAATACTTTTATTTCATATTAAATTTACAAAGTAATTTTTTATTCAAAATAACTCTCTAGTGAGAGCTAAAAGTGCTATGTTAACTTCATTTATCCCATCAACAAGTATTATTCAAAGAAAAAAAATGATGTGTTGCCCTACAAATTATTTTAAAAGTTTTACTACTTTAACAATAACTTTATATATTAAAATAATATATTATATAATATGCAATGCACTGATTTAATAAATTTGAAGATTGATAGTATGTTTTTTTAAGTGTAAAAAAAGATAGTATATTAATGCTGGATGATTTTTTTAAAATATGTATGACTAATTAACTAATTAATTATTATTTTAAAAAAATTAACAAAAAAAAGCATGTTTTTAATACCATCAGTCATTTTTCATTATATAGAAGACACCTGAACAACGGGCGACTTCTAAGATATAAAAGTCGCCCGCCGCTCAAGCGACTTCTATATAATATTGAAGCCGCCCAAGAAGCAAGTGCTCATTCTCCGGGCAACTTCAATATTATTATTTTTAAATATTATTTAAAAAATATTATTTTACTAATTTTTAGGTTAAAAGTAAAAGTAATTATAAAATATAAATTAATATAGTTTAAAATTATAAAAAAAATAAATAAAAATTTATGAGTTATCAATTAAAATAAAATCCTATTATATTTATTAAAATTTTAACTAATTAATAAAAATTTATAATTAAAGTGGAGAGGGGACGAGAGAGATGTGTAGAATTAAAATTTTAAAAATTTATAATAATAAAAATTTAAAAAAAATTTATTTGATAATTATATTAAAATTAGAAACTCAAATGTAATTTATTCATAAATTTTTTATGCATAATTTACCCTTAAATTAACTTATGTGTGTGTGTGTGACATCATTGAGATTCAAAATGCTACAAAGCAAATGAGCCGATATGTGTGTGACATCATTGAGATTCAAATAAGGCTGTTAATTTTGCTCGAAAATCGCTCGAAAATTAAATCAAATTTTGAATCGAATCGAACTCGATTCAATCTAAATGAGCCAACTAACGAGCCTTTTTCTTGGCTCGAAAATTTCATCAATTCAATTTTGAGCTGTAGGATTGAATCGAGATGGCTCGAAATCAGATCGATTAAAATAATAAAAAAATATTACATTTTATTATGTAGTTTTTTTCCGTAGTTTATTGGAAGGCTTCATTAGACTCTCATTAGAATTTTCTTTATAATCATTTAAATCATATTTATTGTAAATTATTTTTTTTATTTTTATTTTTAAATAATCGATCAAAACGAATAATCATAGTTTAAGCTGATTGAATGAGCAAATATGTTTATACATAATATTTGGATAAAAGATCGAAAATTAATTGAAAGTCGGATCGATTTTTATTCGAATCGAGTTTGAATCGATAATAAATGAGTCAGACCCAACTCGAATTAAGATCAGATCGAACTCTCCCTGTTTATTCTCTAGATTGAATCGAAAATTTTTAATTTAATTTTGAGCCGAGATCGGATCGACTCGAGATCAAATCATGAACAGCCCTAGATTCAAAATGCTGCAAAGCAAATGAACCGATCCGGTACCCCTGCTCACGGCTCACCCTATCCCGCCATTACCCATCCCAGGCGGACCTCGTCCATCCGATATAATGACGCAATGACGCTCAAGTCCCTGGCGACGGCCATCCTCTTCCCGTTAATTCACTATGGACGCCGCGGCGCTCTTCAAGTTCGCCGCAGCCTCGCCAGTGCTCACCTCCGGCGAAGCCAAATTAGTTCTCGGTGCTTCTTTGGTAATCTATCAATCCCTATTCGAACTTCTCGACTGATAGTTTAGTAATCCGAACTAATTGTCCTTAATAAGACTCCGTTGCTTCCAGGCATCCTCTCAGAGGAAGCGTCTCGCGCACAGTAAAGCCTCTTCATTTTGCTCTCTTTTGCCTTCCAGGCTTTATTGTACTGAGCTCTGTGAGATTTTTCATTCCGGATCGAAGCGGCGCGCTCGGGGACCAGTAATGGCGGCAAAAAAAACTCCCGAAGGTAGTTTTCTGTCTGTTTTAGGTGGATCGTGGCAGAACCCTAGTTACCCTTTTGGAAAAATTTGAATTTGCGTATATATGGACAAATATTGATCTATCATTCTTGCTCTACTTTGAAGGTTCAACGCAAGGTGAGGGAAAGTACAAGCACACTATCGATCTTCCGAAGACCACTTTCGGCCTTCGTGCAAATTCTGTTGTAAGGGAGCCGGAAATTCAGAAATTGTGGGAGGACCATCAGGTCTTCAAGCGGGTCGTTGATAGGAATACTGGGGTATGTTATGTTGTGTGTATGATGTATGGGGCTTTAAGCTGTAGATGCAGGTGCATGAATGTGATGGATCCTATTTTAATTCGTAGTTTAAATTAAATTTTTGACTATATTTGACAGGAAACTTTCATTCTCCATGATGGACCACCTTATGCCAATGGGAACCTGCACATGGGCCATGCTTTGAACAAGATTTTGAAGGACATCATAAATCGGTACAAGGTAGTCACCACAATTGTCAGATATGTTATTTACAGATTGACTAATATAGGTAGTATGAGCTTCTAGTTCCTCGTATTACCTTACATGAATTCCTTCTTAAACTTAGCCTCACATGATTGTTTCACCCAAAGTAAAGCCGAATACATATGAATTGATGTGGAGCATGCAATTTTCTAATATCTCCAAAACATTGGGCGAGGACACCTAGCAGCATGACTGAGGTTCATTCCATTTCTACCTGATGTTAATTGAAGAATCAAATATGTGTTGATTTAATTTGATTGATGATTATCAAATTATTTGTTGCACATTTATTTAATACTTGGCTGATTTGAAAGATGAGATCTTCGTAATTTTTTATTTTTGTACTTATTTAGCATTAGTGTAACTTATATTTTATTTTCTATATTTTTTATTATTTCTTATTTTATGTAATTGGTATCTCTATATAAAGGGATCGTCTAGTATTGTAATGAGGCTAGTATCAGGTGAGAAAATCCTAGAGTAACCTAGGTATCTCCTTTGAGCAAAAAAAAAATTTCCCAAATTTTCTCTTCCCCCTCATTCCTTTATCACCTCATTTTCTCTATACACACCTAATTTTTGCTCCTCCATGTGATCCCAGTTGCCACTTCTTTGCACTACTTTGCCTTGCATTGCCCACCGACCAATTAATCACTGACCATCCACCTATGCACACAATTGCATCACCTTGTCGTTCACCTCTTGAGCACAATTCTTCACGGATAGTTGCATCACCCATGCAAACCACCATGTGCATAATCTTGCGGCGCAACCCACATATGAGATCCTGTGTGGGGACCCGCTCTATGTGGAGATAACGCGTAGCCTGCGACTACGACACATCCATCCACCTCGTTATCCCTCTTCTTGCCTACCTGGTTTCGTAGTTATAAACTCGTGTCATCCTAGGCTGTCGCACTTCACTGCGCCACGCAGCTTGATCTCCTTCCTCAATGTCATCTCGGCGATGCACACAAACTCCATGCATCCTCATTCTTAGTCGATCCCCTGCACCTGTTAACAACGTGCTAGTGCTACACTTCCACATGCTTAGGTTAAATTGCACAGAGGTACCTAAATTTTGTTGAGGTAAAATTTCTTTTTGAAATCTATTATTATTATTGATTATTTGAACCTAATGAAAATTATTTGAGTGGCTTGATTATTTGGTTTGACCATAATTGTATGATCATAAAATTATCTAAGGGAAATTACTTTTTTGTTTTTTAACTTGAGAAAATCTTAAATTAATTTTGAAATTCTAGATAGGATTTATTGAATTTATAGTGATAAGCCAAATCTAGTTACTAAATTTTTATTTATTATAAGATGTGTTTAAGTATAATTTAAAATTAATTTAAATCCGTGAGATTGAAAATTTTTTTTGTTATATAATTATATTAGAAAATATTTTGTGCATAATTGTAATGATTTGCTATTTAAATATGCTAATTTGGAGTTTGGATACTAATTATGTGTAATTTTCTTGAATGTGTAATACTTTATTTTCGTGTTGAATGATGTATTAGCTTTAAGTTTCTTATTATTTTTAACGTGGCTAAACTTAGAAGTCATGTGACATATAATCATGCAAGTCAAGAATTGAGGTTGGGAAGATGCTGTTATGTCTCTGCGATGCATCAGAATTTAACTTCTGGCATAAATTGCCACGCTTTTAATTTTAATTTATTTTTATAACTGAAAAACAAGATCATCTGGAGTTGCATTTTATTAAATATACTCCTATTATTACATCAAAGTCTTAATCTTGACTCTTACTTCTGCAGCTTCTTCAGAATTATAAAGTCCAGTTTATACCTGGTTGGGATTGCCATGGCCTTCCTATTGAGTTAAAAGGCAAGTGTAGCTGCAATTGCGCACTATCTTTGTAGTATATAATCTTTCATTTTAGTCTTTTATGGAATGTTTTTCAAAGCATTTGGAAAATTCGATGACCTCAATATTTGTAACGTACTTGATACATATGGTTCTGTTTGTGTGTTTCTAGTGGATGGTGTAAAAGTCTCAGGTTCAAATATTACCTTAGAGCATGCCATTTTTAGTTGCTTGATACTGGTTTTCTGCTAACTGTGATCCAACATTGTTAATTCTTTGTAGATTTCCTCAATATTGTTGGTCTTTCTTGCTATTGAATAGTGTGTATCAACAAATGCATCTTGATGACCAGTGTGTTTTCTTTTCTAAGCGTGCATGAGCAAATGCATCCTGACAAATAATGTGCTTTCTTTTGTTCTCATTGATTTTACATTCCCTTTCCCTTCCAAATGCAAACCATTTCTTAGAACGGCATTACATGCTGCAAGCTAGTTAATTGAGATGACGTTCATTCATGTTGCAAGCATCCATGGCCTTTCAAAATCCAATTGTTATCTAATTTTCATACCAGCTGTTGGCCAAAGGAGGAGGGTTTTGTTGTGCTGAGGGCATGTGAATTGGGTTATTAGAAGTATGATTAATTAAATTTATGCATGTAATTGAGGAGATAATATTTATAAAGTATTGACGAGGGGAAAGACCAGTTCATCTGCACATGGATGCAGTTTAGGAGACTCGGTGATGATTTAGGTTGAGTTGAGTTCAATTTGAATGGGTTGGAAATAAATTTGGGCTAATTTGTAATTGGACAGCAAAGTAGGAGACGAAATTTTAAATTTTCCATTAAATTCATACTTAAACCACTAGTCTAGAGGTTATGCTATAGAGTTGTGGAGCCCTAATTTCCCAAATTAGCCTGCGGAATCTTTGGTCGATGCAATGGTGTGGGCTCCTCGTCGATGCATTCCCCACATCGCCAACTTGCTCGAGGAAAATCATCACACTTCAAACCTCATGCACTGCTCTTCAACAAACTTCCACCTCTGTAAAGTTTCATGATGATGGAAGGTCGATGGGTAATGAATACATATTGATTCTCTGAGTTGTGTTGAGAACACAATGGGTGTCCTCATTGACAATTCTATGCAGAGGGTGTTGGATCAAATGGATCGCAAAGTGGCTGCTGACCAATGGTTGTCTTCTAAGGTCTATAGTGGATAGGCTTTTTTATACAGTTCTCTTTCCATTTTATTTGTTACAGTTTGATATTTTCATATTCATTTTCTCTTCATGGTTGTTTTTTCCCAGTTGTATGGACTGAGATCTACCGTCTATATTTTAATGGTTTCCTGTTTGGTTCTCTAGTTATTTGGACAGTGGATTATGAGCTATGAATCTTCAAACCATCGTTGAACCCATATTTATCACTGCCTTCAAGAATCCTTGTACTTTCCATCTCTTTTGAATATTTTCGATTAATTCCATAAGAAGATTGAGCTTTTGGACTCTAATTAAAATTGTTTATGTGTTAGGATAATCTGATTGAGAATTTGATAAGGACTTATTATCCTTTCTGATTTCTAAATTTTGTAATCATCTATGATTAAAATTTAGAAATTGTCTCAGGTGGTCAATTCTCCATACACATAAAAGCATAGTTAAAGTTCTTGAGTTTATTTCTCCATACACATTTCCTTATTGTATAAGTCAGTTTGTTTATAAGATTTATAAATCTTAACTGTCGAATGCTATACATCTTATTTTTATTTCATCCAAGTTTGAGCTCTTAGTTTGCTCTAAAGCAACTTACATAAAAGTCTAGATTTTAGTCCTTTGTTTATCTAATACACTCATATATTTCATGTTCCTATAGCTGTTTCATATACTTTAAATTCATGTTAGACTAGACCACTGTTTTACTCGTAATGCTGTGCTCTTTCCTGTCCCTCTGTTGGCCTGCTTATGGGGCTTGTATTTGTTTATACCCCAGTACTGCAGTCAATGGATCAGGCTGCTCGAAATGAATTGACGCCATTGACATTGAGAAAATATGCTGCCAAATTCGCGAAAGAGACTGTCAACCTTCAAATGAAGTCTTTTAAGGTTTCATTTATTCGTTTTATTTTCTTATCCTCATGCTGCCAGACAATTTGTTGAACTTATAACTTCTTCTTGGTTTTTGAGTTTTGCTTTTACTCTTTGATCTATTTAATGATTCATGCGTCATTTTGTTCAGTTTGCACTCATTTGTTTTTTGTATACTTTGCAGCGTTATGGGGTGTGGGCCGACTGGAACAATCCATATTTAACACTTTCTCCAGAATATGAAGCTGCACAGGTTGATGCTTGATTCCAAAGGATCTGCTGGTTATTTATGGCTTCACTTTTTATTTTTTTCCCTGAAAGAAAATTTCTTTGCCTTGGGGAGCAAATTGTAGGCTTTCAAGTATACTTGATCTTATCCTATTAAACAGCCAGATTCTGTCTTGTAAATGTGGACATTTATATACTTTCTTGTTCTCTGCTGAAGTTTTTACCTCTTTTTGGTGTTATGCCATTATTTCTGGGATTGTATTCGCTTTAAGGCCTAGTTTAGTTGGGGGAAATTTTGGTAATGTTTGAAAGTTTTTTGAGATAAAGAGATAAAGAAATATATTTTAATGTTATGATGTAAAATAAAGTTATTTTATTATTGAGGATTGTGTTGGATGTGAAATAAAATTGATTTTTTTTATTGGAGATTTGGGATGTAAAATAAAGTTAATTTTTAAGGTTAGGATTTGTGTAGTATGTGAAATAAAATTGATTTTTAATATTTAAATTTGTGTATGATGAGAAATAAATATAAAATATTGATGGAAGTATTTTTGGAAGAGTTTGGAGGTTTTTTTGCCCTAACCAAACAAGGCCAAGTCTTTATTGCTTGGTAGGCTATTGTCGCTATGGGGATTCAACATTGTTCAAGGTGGTTGGTTAGCTTTAGCTCATTATTTACACTGTTCTATACTTGTTTTTCCCTGATTTTTATATCACCTGTGTATATATCTAACGTGTCTGCAAGTAAAAAAATGTCACTCGTTTTGTTCCCTTTGCCAGATAGAAGTATTTGGTAAGATGGTCACTGAGAAATACATCTATCGAGGTCGGAAGCCTGTTCATTGGAGTCCATCTTCTCGCACAGCACTTGCAGAGGCAGAGCTAGAGGTAATTGGTGATTTAGTATGAATGGATTTAAGTGTTTTGATTTTTGTGCATTGTTGATTCATAGGCACTAATAGGAACTGATCTTCTTGTATATCAATCATGTGTTTAGGCATCCATGGAAATCTACCGCTAATTTATATACTAGAATATCAAATACCTATTTTAAAGTCATCAGTATTACAGAGTTTTTTTTCTACTTTTATGAGAACATTACTATCTTATATTTACACTATGCTACTTGAATACTTATCTGTGTGCAAAAGAACTAAAATATGTTGACATGTTGACTTAGAGCTAATATGAACATTGTATTGATGAGGGCTGGCTCTTTGTTTAAGATGACATCTATTTCAGTGTGAATGTAGTAGTGCTAATCACTTGTTATTATCCAGATACTCCAAAATCTATGCCTGTGAGGTTGAAGCTTGTACTTGAAGAAAATGTTACTCTGTTGATGCAGTTGTCTATAGTCAACCTCAGTTGTTTTTCTCATCCCAACTGCTTTACACATCCTATCCCTCTTTACATTTATGCTTGTTTTGCCGGCTCTTGCTTATAAATTTAAATCTAATATTTTATTCGGGTTTTTTAATTAAACCATATTATAAAGGCAAAGTTGTGACCGGTTTCCTTTCAGTAATTAATCTGCTGTTGTTAATACTAAGACTGTTATTACTTCAAAAAAAAAATATACTAAGACTATTATCATGATGCCTTTTACAGTATCCAGAGGGTCATGTATCTAAGAGTATATACTCTATTTTTAAGATGGTTAGGGCCTCTGCTGGTTCTTATGGCCTTTTTGAAGATTATTTTCCAAGTCTGTTTATAGCCATATGGACAACTACTCCTTGGACCATCCCAGCAAATGCTGGTAAGGATTTCAAGTTTCTACTTGTACTGTTTGTTTTGTCCAATTATTTTTTTTAAGATAACTTAGGAAGGAACACAAAGTCTCTTTAATCTTTAGTAACCAACTAACCAAAAAGTTGATGAACTGATATAGAGCTTAAGCTTTTACGTTATGACTTGGGAATTTATGGTATACAAAGTCCATATTGCTACTTTCAGGAATAAATTAAAAAGAACTTTCAGGAAGTCCGTATGGCTAATAGCTATTAGGAAACCTGTCTACTTTTCTTGTTCTTTTTGTAGATACAGTAGTTAATGTTTATTGAGTTTGTTTGTTGAATATTCTTATGAAGACTTGTAAGATTCATCACTTTGCTCTTGATGTAGTAATTTGATTGTCCAACTTTTCAGCTGTGGCTGTGAATCCTGCACTTTTGTATTGTGTGGCTGAGGTGCATTTGGCTAAGTCTTCTGGAGCAAAGCAAATAAATACTGGGAGTGTTTTGAGAAATGGGGAAAATAAACTCTTCATTATTATGGCTTCGGATCTCATAAATATACTCGAATCAAAGTGGGGAGTGAAGCTCACAATTAGGAAATCTTTTCTAGGATCAGCTTTGGAAAATTGCAGGTTTCAACTTTGAGATTAATTGTTGTTTGTCTTCCTCTATTAGTAATTATATTTCTACCAAACTTTATCGTAATGTGAGTTCATTGTAGCTTCCACAATATTCTTTCAGTGATTCTAAAAGGTCTCAATTGTTGTGCTCTGACATGATAATAGGTATATTCACCCTGTCGATGGCAATGAATGCCCTGTTGTCATTGGTGGAGACTATATCACAATTGAGTCAGGAACCGGACTTGTTCATACTGCTCCTGGTCATGGTCTAGAGGACTATATGACTGGCATAAAATATGGTCTACCGATACTTTCTCCAGTTGATGACAGTGGAAATTTTACTGAAGAAGCTGGTCGATTCAGTGGTTTGAATGTTCTGGGCAATGGCAACATTGCAGTAGTTAAGTATCTTGATGACAATTTGCTACTACTTGCAGAAGAACCTTATAGTTAAGTCTTTATCTTTCAATGAACCTTTTAAATGGTTTTTACGAGCACAGAAAGAAAATTGAAATTTGCTAGGGTTAATACCTCAAACTAAATGCTCTATTGGTTACGTAGAACACAAATATCCATATGATTGGAGAACTAAGAAGCCAACAATATTTAGAGCCACCGAACAATGGTTTGCTTCTGTTGATGGGTTTAGACGGGCTGCATTGGATGCCATCAATGGGGTTAATTGGATTCCTCCCCAGGTATTATCTTACCAATTTTCATGGAGTATCAGTTTGTACGTCATTGCATAGATTTGCTATGATAGTAGTTTTTTCTTATTCCATGACCATGTTTCTTGTAAACTATGTTGTCACAAATTTTACCATTTGTCTTCTTTCATACTCGATTTTCTGCTTCTTTGAAAATTTAACTTCAAAGCATATAATTTTATAACTTCAAATAAAATTTACTCTATGTGAAGTATCTTTTAAACAGGCAGAAAACAGGATCACTGCCATGACAGTGAGCCGTTCTGATTGGTGTATTTCACGACAAAGAACTTGGGGTGTTCCTATTCCAGTCTTTTATCATGTTCACACGAATGAACCACTTATTAACCATGAGACTATCTCACATGTTAGGGGTAAGAAGCTCTCTTACAATGGTTATCTTGTTTTCCTTCTAAAATTATTCAACTTGGAGCCTTTCTTGAGAGTTCAGTGTTATCGAACTTTCTTTACATTTATAAATAAGAGAAGCTTTTGATATTGCTCTGAGAACAAAAGAGTTGTGCAAGTCCCTTTGCGTTTCTGTTATTAACTCAGTTCTTTATATATTCAAACATGTTGGCTGGGGTCTGCTCCTTGTCCTTTCTTTAGATGGATACCTTCTATAACCAACAACTCTGGATTAGTGCTAAGGTTGTCGTATGGAAGATGACACATTTTGTTTGTGTTTTCTGTCCAGTATTGCTCACTACTGCTTCATATTTAGGAATCTTTTGTTTGTTCTCTCTATACCACTGTCATTAACTCTCGTTTTAAGTGTTTTGGTTAACTGTTATTGCAACAAGTTGTTTGTAGTTTTGGGTGGTGCAATTGGAAATACCTAAGATAATGTTGTATTTTGCAGATATAATTTCCAATAAAGGTAGTGATGCATGGTGGAACATGTCAACTAAAGAGCTTCTTCCTGAAAAATATCATAACGTTGCTTCAGAATATCAGAAGGGAACTGATACAATGGATGTTTGGTTTGATTCTGGTAATTTTTTAGATAAATAAATTTTACTTGAAGTTATCATGTTTTGTTGAATTTCCTTGGCCGTATTCTTTCACATTTGTTTGAGCATTCTTGTGCTATTACTAATAGATTGGTGGGATATATACTGCTGCATTTTTTCCCTTTCCTTCACTTGCTTTGTTCTTTTTCATGTTTCTGTGTTCATAATTTTTCCAATTTTTAGATTTCAAACCAATTGTGCAATGATGCATTGTTGATGTTCGTTAAGGTTTTAAGGAGGGCTTTTAAGTTCACAATTTATGCTTTGAAAGACTAATGTGGGGCCTATATGTTATTTCATGTCTACTTCCCCTTTAAGACTAGCTTCATTGTTTTTGGAGGCAATTACGTACTTATCACTTTGAAAGGTTATATTTACATATTAACCACTCTTTAAAATTTATTTACACGTGTACCACCTTGTAATTTTTAATATTCAATAGTGGTATTCCATCAATATCATTATAGTTAAATCATGATTAACCTAACTCAAACGCCCATTGCTGTGATCAGCGATGGTAACGGGCAACGCCCGGTGGCCGACAGTGAGCAACATGGCCGTCGACAGTGACCAACAGCATGGTTACAGGCCATAGTTGACTGACAATGATGACTGACATATAATGGTTGGTTGTGATCAGATACAACAATGATGTACCCATCGGTGTGTCCATTGGATGACGTGGGCCAACGATGGCCTATATATGAAATACTTTATGTATATGTCGTTTATTTTTAATGAATGTTAACTTGAGTGGCATATATGTAATATTTAAGATTATAGGATGGACCAATGTAAATAAATTTTATAGGGTGATAAATATGTAAATAAAATCTCACATAGTATGTATGTAATTTTTCCTTTCTTTTAATGTTAATTGGTTTCAGCTTGAATTGAACTAGAGTTGCTCAGTGACTATAATGTTTATTTTATCCGTTGGTTATCTTACCTTACACTCTAGCCTATTCATAAGATTGAAATCCATTTCCTTTTATTAATAAAGTATATACCATTTAACCAGTGATAAGATATTTACCATTTAATCAATGATTTTGTTATTGGATTGTTGCACTTCTCTGTAAGCTCTAAGTACTTCTTGCGCTATTTTGGTCGTTAACATCGAACATAAGCTTGACTGTGTATGATTTTGTGATCATTGTATTACTTGATTTACCAGGTGATAATTTTAAGAAACATGGTTTTATTTTTTGCTTGTATGTTTTCAATCGAGTATTATAATTGAATTGAGCTTGATATCTGCTGTATGGTAGTTCCTTGAAAGAAGAAGATAGCTAAAAGGTTTTGTTTTGGCATCTGCCAGTAGACCTGCCAGAAAACTTATTCAATGTGACTACTTAACATTGATATAGCTCTTTTTATTATAAGTTTTGACGTTCTCAGTTTCTGGATAGGGCTTGTTTCAGTGAAAACATGTTTCAAACATGAATTAGGCCTATTGGAGAAACTTAGGAAATATTTGATCGATAAAACCACATTATAGAAATCCAAGTGTATACAGGAAACAATTTAGTGACACTAAGATTTTTAGGTGGTTTGACTACAAAGCATACTCCACCCCTAGGGCTCCCTAACTAGCAAACTCCTTCGTAAAAGCAGGCAGAGAAGCCTATCTACAAGATCACCTTCGCAAATGCTGGTGGATAAACTTGATCTCTCTTCCTAAGGGTAAGATCAAGCCCTGAACACAATCTTTTTTGGAAACTAGGCCTTAGCCTACATTGCATTAGTAAGCAAAAACAAGTACATCAAGAAATACGAAACATGCTTTCACGTAAAAGGATGATGCAAAACTCATTTGGGTGAGCATTCCCTTAAACAACATCCTCAAAATAGGAAAGAGATGCTATAAAATTGGTTTCTGTGTTGTCAGCTCTACGATCTCTATAAGATTCCAAAACATGTACAAGAAAGGAAAATGGACTCTGGTTTTCTTTCTTTAGTAGCCCAAATGATGTGGATGAGCTACTTTCTATCCACACTCCATCTGCTCGACTAGCCATCTCTCCGCTACTCTGTGGGCTTCAATAGCAGTAGATTTCTCAGTAACTATGGTCATTTGGGTGTGGAGTTTAAAGCTTTTCGCCTCTAACAAGTTTTCTTTATGGTCCCAAGCAAGCACTTCTGCTCCCATCAAGCTGTTCTCCTTAATGGGGCCATCAAAATTCATTTTAATTCAACTATGGGGTGGAGGAACCCAATGAGAGGAGGGTTACTCGAGCCCAAAGGGCTTGTGGATTCCCAGTTCCCCTAGTTGGAGATAGTAAATCCAACATGGGTCGTGCCGATTGCTTGTGAAGTGACAACAGCTGGAGAGGAATGTGGCTTGTTGTGCACCTTATCATTTTTTGCTCTCTAAATGTGGTACAAAAAAGCGAGTAGGATTTTAATAAATTGTTGCTTCGATTTTTTGAGACAAGTTGTTGAACTTGCAAAAGAAAAGAAATCGAAAGGGCTATTAGTTGCTGCCCCATCGACTTCCAGTAGTTGGTGTCTGGGAATCTTCAAAAGGTGCTGAATCATCTCCAGCATAAGTTTACTCCCTCTTTTAGTTGTCTTTAACCGAGCCCCTTCTCACTGATCTAGCTTGCTGGCTGCAGCTTAAAGTGGTTTCCTGCTGACATGTTTGGTAAGCTGAAGCAGTATACAACTGCCAATTCCTGAACAACTATTGTTGTCCACCTACTATTACTGCCTTGGCTAAGGGGGTGGTGTCAACCCTAGGATCATCAAGGGTAGAGCAACGTGTTCCAGTTCTGATGTTCCAAATAGTATTGGACTTTATAATTCAGCTACCTTGGCAAATGAATTTCCAAGAAAAGGAATTACCTCTTCTAACTTTAAACACTTTAGGTCTCTGCCCGCATTAAACTAACCAACCCATGCAGGATCGGCCCATAAATTGGACGTAGCTTGCTTGGACATAGTAACTTTCTCCCCAGCAATGTAATATATATCTTCCTCATGAAGATTTGAGCTCTAGAGGAATTTTCTAATCAACGTCTCCAACTCCTCTAAGATGTTGGAAGGAACATAGGTTACGTGATTAAGAATAAACTGGGATAGAGGAGAGAACGCTATTGATGAGCACAGCACTCCTTGCCAAAGAAAGGCTTCTAGCATCCCACATTGCAATTCTACCTCTGACTGCATCAATAATGTGCTGAAAATTGGCCTTGATGGGATTTCTGCCAATGAGAGGAATCCCAAGATACTTCCATTCCGCTTGAGTTCGAATTCCCAACTTATTGGCTATCATCCTCTTTCAGTTAATGGTCATCCTCTTGTTAAAGAAAATCCTAGATTTTTACTTATTCACCCTTTGGCCTGGGAATGAACAATTGAAACTAAAGACATCAGTATTAACTAAAGAAAAGAGGAGAGTAGCCTAGATGATAGATTTTGACCACTTATCTAAAGACATCACTTCTCTCACTCAGTTGTTGGTGTTTTTGTCATCAACAAAGAGGAGATGAGGCACTAGGGCTAACAGACAGAGACCTATAAGGACCTTGTTCTCTATCTTCTAGTATTAAGAAGGGAATGAAACTCCAAGCATAAAATGAAGAGATAAGGATAGAACAGACAACCTTGATGATGAAATCCACAAGTGGCTTCAATCCAGCCAGACTGTCTTCTGTTAATCCCCATCTTTAAGGAAGGGATAGGTGGCAGAATCCTGAGGTCCCACGTGCACTTATAAATTATATTACTCAGGACTTTTTGAAAGCAACTTGTGAAAGGAAAACCCTTTTGAAAGAAAATCCTGTGAAAGGAAAACCCTTCTAAATGAAAATCCTATGAAAGGAAAACTCTTTAAATGGAAGTTTTTCGAAGGAAAACTCTTCGAAAGGACATTTTTTTATGGAAACTTTTTAAAGGCAAAATTTTCAAAGGAAAAGTACTCCAAAAGAACCCCTTCAAAGAGCGGCAACCTACAATGCAATGAAAGGTTAAGAATCCCCTTGAAGATGAAATCTCAAAATACCAAGGTATACAGGGATAGCGGAAGCCATAAAAATGGGAAAAGAAAAAAAACAATATGATAAATAACTACATGATCTTCAGCACATTTCTAAAGATGTTGCACAAAATATACATATAAAAGTTAAAAGTTTTCCTCAAAAAAAAAGAAAAGGAAGGAGAATCTATTGTTTGGATTACTATCTTAGAAAAGAAGATGAAGGGAGAAAAGAGGAAATATTAAGTTCACTTTTTTTGGGCCTTCTTCTTATTGTGGTCAAAATCTATCATCTAGGCTACTCTCTTAGAAAAGATGAAGGGAGTTAAAGAGGAAATCTCATGTTCACTTCTTTCAAGCCTTCTTTCTGTGACAGTCAAAATCTTGCATGGCCCTAATCATGTTGTCACAAGAATTTTTCTTTTCTGACAAGTCTTCATTCTTAGCCTTAAGCTATACCTTCCCTTCTTCAACAAGAGCCTTAGAAGTTCAAGGTGATAAGGTTGGATCCTTAGGACCCTATCAAAGATATTCTGCACAAGATGGAGAGACTGGTCAACAGGTGTTGCATCCTCACCTTGCTTGGTCGCTAGCTCCACAAGTCACTGCTAGTAGGAGTAACAACTATAATCTTAGGAGCGGTCTCCATCTCCTTCGAGTTGACCTGCAAAGCCACAACTCATAGACCTAAATTACATGGGATCTTATAAACATTCTTGCTAAAAGGGTTCCTCCCTATAAGTCTTACCTCCTAAAAGAAAGGTTTCTCTTCAGAGACCTCTCCTACTTAGCACTTGGCTACTCACTCGAAATGGCTGCCACACGATCGCTATCGTTCTCCGCTGGAACTTTAGCAGGTGCAAAGAAATCTTGCGGTAGGACAAAATGATGGCATAGGATAAGTTCCTTACACGTCCTTGTCCTAGAAGCTACCGCAGGGTCTTGCTTGCCGACGACATGGCTATTGCGCTCAGAGAAACCGTTGAGATGAGTGTTGGCGCTTCCAAATTCAAGGAAATGCCCGTAGCTTGGTGCCTCTTCCTTTTTTTCTTCTCCTCAGCAAATTGCTCAGCATTGAGTCCCCTCAGCATGATTACGACTTTAGGGCAAGAAGGAATTAAAGGGGAGAAAGAAATGGAAGGAGGAAGAGATGTCCTCAAATCACCAAGATGTGGTCTTTTAAAACCATGTCAAGGTTAATCCAGGCCCTACACATGGACCTAGTCAATGGTCGATCAAAGAAAGGTTTTCTATGGAAGGGAAAACTCTACCAAAGTAACCTTCCAAAAGGATAAGAAGTAAAAAGAATTAAAAAAACAAAAAAATCTTTGCATAGAATTTGAAACCTTCATGGGAAATCTGTGAAGAGAAACTTGTCATAGAAAGTGTATGAAATAAAAGTTATTGCAAAGGCACCTGCAAGTAGAAACTCATCGTGCAAAACTATTTGGAGAAGAGTTTTTCGCAACCATATCTCTGAGTAGACAACCTATTCCATCCAAATATAACAAGAAAAGGGCAAAAGGTCCTCTATACAATCAGTTGCACAATTCAACCAAAAATGTCTTAGTGGCAAATAAAACAAAAAAGAACAATGGCCTTGGGAATATATGGGTTGTCTATATGTGGTTGATCAGCTGACTGCACAACTTTTGTGCACCTCCAAAGACATATTGAACAAACTAGGAGACCGAAGGTTGCCCTAAAAGGCTCTTCTTAGGTCTGGTGCAACGGTGCTGGCATTTTAAAGCACAGGACCCAATGGTGAGAGAGACGTTGATAATCAACCCTTCGAACAATATCAACCTCTCTCTCCATCACTTCAGACCGCTCTCCCTCTTTCCATCGCGTCGCCTCATCTCCCTCTTCTCGGTTCTTCACCAAACCCTAACTCCTCTTCTCAGTCTCCCATCTTCATGGCCTCTTTGAAGAAGAGAGCTGCTCCTTCCTCCCTCTCCTTTTATTTTGAAATGAAATGGGCTTCAGCGAATGTCTCCACAGCTTCAGACTCATCAGATGTTAGCCGTCTCAAGGTGCTTGCCCTAACTGCTGTGGAACCTTGCCCATTCATTAGCTTTCTTTCACCAGGAGATATTGAAGAACCAAAAGGCCCTTCACCTTCTTCCTCCAAATGGGTGAACAAGAAGAAGCCAGCTGTCTCGCCTTCTTCCAAAAGAGTGAAGTTGGAGATTCCTCCAGGTCATAAAGCAAAGAAGAAGCAACCTCCACCGGCAGAGAAGAAGAAGAAAAAGAAGGCCGAAGGTGATCCTCCAACAAAAAGAACCACCAGGTTAGCTGCAACCAAAGCATCTGTGCCTGAACCTCCTCCTGCCACAAGCAAGAAGGAGAAGAAATCGTTTAGGCCAACTAAATCTTCTGCTGCACCTCCTACTGCGCCTTCCTTCACCTCCAACAAGAAACAAAGGCTAAGGCTTAGGTTTGGGAAGACTGTTCTCACTGGAAGTAAGCCAAAACCTTCGACTTCGCCTCCTGTTGTGGAAATCAGTGAAGGAGAATCTTTTGTTCCATCTCATTCTTCTTCCCCTTCTGGTTTCACCTCCTTTACATCTGTTCCCCCCCCCTTCACCGAAGGTGAAGAGAGACAAACAAAAGTAGCCTATCTCTTCCTTAACTTCATCTGACTCATCCTCATCCTATTCTGCTCAATCTTCAGACTCCTCATCTTCTTCTTTGCTCCTCCATCCCCCAAGATGAAGGACAAAAAGAAGAAGTGGTCAGCCAAACCTACTTTTGTTTTCTCCTTTCTGCTGAATGCCAGTACCAGGAATTACTTTAACTTAATTGAAGAAATTCCCATCTTAAATGTGAAGTCAGATAAATTAAAAAGGGTTGACAATTTTATCAGGGGCATCATACAAGGCAGGGCCAAATGGTTTGTCTTGCAATACTCTTGTCTATCCTTTTATTGTTCAAATTTTCTATGCCAACATGAAGATCAATTTGGAAAATAAGACTCTGAAAACTTTTGTTCAAGGGAAATCTATCTGGTAATGATCTCATTTCCTTCTTTGGTTTCAGTGCTCCTGATAAACTTATCTCCTTCTCTGATCTTTAAGTTGAGTCCAGCTCATTTTCTGATATTGAATCATCTCTCAGCTTTGACCCTCCTTTTAATTCTTTTGGCGTAAAAAGGCATTTAACTGGCAAAGTGAAGAAACTGTTAGTCTGCAGTGATCATGCTAAAACCCTAGGCAGAATTCTCCAAGAATGCTTGATCTAAATCTATGGACACAAAAGTGATTGGACTAATGTTCATGAATCTGCTGTTTATTATTTGCTGAAGGGTAGCATTCTCGACACTATTGGCATTATCTTCCATGAGCTTGATGGATGTCGCAATATTCTTAGAAAACTTTCTCCCCATAGGAGCCTGCATTATGGGAATATCATTTGCTGTTACTTGAGTTCCAACCATGGGATTGATTTTTCATCTAAAATTCCTGATGCTAGATATTATTTCATCTATATGAACAGCCATAAGCTTCGCCAGCCAAAGCCCTCTTACACCTTTCAACCATCTTCATCTAGATCTGATCCAGCATCAATATTCACTCCTAGATTTGCTCAATTCATTATGGATGTCTTTCAGGAGCTGGGTTATCTTATTCAAGAGCAAGATTTTAAAATTCTCTCTCCAAGCTCAATTTGAGAGGCTTACATGTGTAACCTCTCAACTTAGTGATCTTGTCAGCCATAATGGAACCACTCTTGAGATCCTTGACCTCAAGATTGACTCTATTATGGGTCATCTCTTTCCCAGCAAGAAATGATATAATGGTTGAGGTGTTTATGTTTAATTTTATTATTGTAATGAATGAATGATAGCAGTTGAGAACTATTATTTTGTCTCTTCCTTCTTGGCCATCTTTTTGATGATGCCAAAGGGGGAGAAATTTGGTATACTATTCGGAATACTATTTGCTATGATGGACTATTATTAGGTCATTATTGCTTTACTAGTTATTTGCTCTTCAATCTTTCACTTTATGCATTGTAATCTTTTTTTCTCTCTACGCTAATACAGTAGCTATATATGTTAAATTTTTTTTAATAGCAAGATTGAATGCAATGATTTAGCATTTTACATTAAAACCTCATTAATATGCATTTGATGATTTGGTACCTTGCTAATGGGGAGCTACAATATTATAATTTTTTTAATTCCTTTAGCTTATTAAATTAATTGTCATCATAAAAAAGGGAGAGATTGTTGAACTCTTTGATTTTGATGATCACAATTAATTTAGCTCTTATTAACTAATCCTCTTGTTTAGTATGTCAATAGGTTCATATCATTTCAATTAAGGAATAAGTCCTTTTCTAGAATATTTATGTAAGCATGTGTATATTTGTCAAGATTTTTACTCGTATTTTCTGTTTGATTTTTAGTTAAAGAAATCTTATTTTCTGTCGAATTTATTTGGTTGCTAAGCTAAAACCTCAATAACCTATTTATTTTAAGTAATTTGAATTGAGAGTATAGCTCACTCAATCATTTGAGTGGAGTTTGAAGCTTAACTTAAAATTCACTACTTCTTATAATCTAGGTTAAATGATGGTTTAGCTTAACTCAAATTTCTTAAGCCCTTTCAGTTTTCCTACCGTTAGATTAAGACTATCATACTATTGGTTGAAGGAAAAATTACATTTTTGTCTCTCCTTTACGTTGTATGCCTATGATAGAAAGCGTACATGGCTACTTGAAATTTTACTTCCACTCTTTTGTTACGTGGCAGCCCATAATTCGTTAGATAATACTTCCGTATTATCTAACATAATTCATGGGCTACATTAATCCAAATTAGCTTTAATTCCATTCTTTTGTATTTTGTGCTTTGTTTACTTCATGAATTTTGATTTTGTGTTGTGACCGTTTTAGCTTAGAATTTTTCTAATAGCCTGATTTAATATTTGTGATAGCTATCACATTAAAAATTGAGGTATGGACATTTCATTTTTTTTATTTCACTCCGCTTGTTGTCTCCTTTATGTTGCTTGCGTGCATGCCTTCAAACAAAAAAAATGAGCTTCTCTCTTTCCTTCCGACGGATACTGTTGGTCCACTTGCACACCCAAGATAAATAAGAGCAATATGTATATATAAGTCTATTTATAGATAATATATATACTTATATTTAGTATAAATATAGATATATATATAAAAATTTAATTTATTAATGTATAAGATGTGAAGTGTGTGAATATAAGTGTTTTTTTAAAATAATAATAATATATTATATGTATGTATATATATATATATATAAACATTAGTATATATGTAGATGGTATATATATATACAAAAAAAAATATTAACAAAAAGTTAATTAAAAAAATTGCAAAAAATAAAAGTTAGTATGCAAAAAAAATATATAATAAGTAATGTTAGTAAAAAAAAAATGTAGAATGTAAAAATTAGTATTGCAGTAAGTAAATATTAGTAAGTTAGGTGTAATAAGTAAAATTGTAAAATATAAATTTAGTGATTAACTTAACTATATTGGGATAGACAAATCAGTAAATTTCTGATCGTCAGGCTTTCTTTGTCAAATGAATTCAATTCATCCGATATACTAACCCGCTCTGTTTCGCTGATATAATTAAGTTATAATTATATTTTATATAATATATATAACTTAATTATAGTGGGATGGATAAATCAAAGTATTTTTTATCATCGGGCATTTTGTGTTAGATAAATCGAATTTACTTAATTATTTACCCGATTCCGTTTCGGTGCTATAATTAAGTTTTGTTGGATCCTTGGTTAAGCTAATTAGGTTTGGAAGGTAAGTAGGCCTAAACTTTAATTAACCAACCTACCAACTTTAGATATCTCACAGAGTTTGGACAATTTAAACTATTAAGTATTTTGAATTGGCTCAATTTATTATGTCTAAAATCTTATCACTGAAATTTTACCTTGAGGCTTTGAAACTAACTATTAAGTATACCATCTTTTAAATGGTGTAAAAAAATGATACAAAAAATAAAAATTGACACAAGATATATAGTAGTTCGACTATTCTCTTGCCAGTTTACTCCCCTTTATGCCTCCTTCGGGGTTCCACTATTTAAACTTGTTATGGTCAAGCTCAAGCCCTAGTACAAGAAGAAAACTTATGTTTTTTCGGTCAAAAGGTATAAATCAATTTTTCGATCCTTTTCATTGGAGGAAGGAACAATTTCACCTCTCATTTTACTTAGGGACAAGTAAAAAAAACCTCTCTCCGCTCATGGAGACTCAAAGACAAAATAGAAATAAGAATCCAGATGACCCTTATGGGTCGTACAAGAAACAAATAACTTAATTTAAAATTTTACACAAATTCTATGTGCAAGAAAGCTAACTCAACTTTCTGGAGAAAAATTTAGTATTATTTTTTTCAATATTTTATGAGATGTAAGGTCAAGGAAAGGTTAAAAAAGATAAAACACAATAAAATATTTCAATACAATATAAAATTGGGTAAACAGAAACTTCAAAAAAATTTCTCGAAAATAATACACGGTAAAAGCCCCTAAAAATTTTTTGTAGGTGTAGTTTTATCTAAGTAATCTACTATAAAAATTTTAAAATTTTTTGAATTTTATACAATTTATAAAAATTAAAAAAAGAGAAATAAATGTAAAGTTTCAGAGAAAAAATCATTCACCAAAAAGTTTCAAGAAATTTTTCAGATAAAATAGAGGCTCCCAGAAAAAGCCATAGTTATTAGGAGTTTTGCTCGGCTTTAGTTCTTATAAAAAGTCGTGGGGTTTGTACTGGGTTTATTCGGCTTTGATTCCCGTAAAAAGCCGATGTAGATTAGTGTAAATTCTCACTTGAGGAGTGTGGGGAGTGGACTAGACGGGGTGCCGAATCACTATAAATCTTGGTGTGTTTCGTTGGTTTGATCATAATAAAATTGATATACTCTACTTAAATCTGATTTAAATTCTCCTCAAAATTAATGTTTTCATGCAAAATTGATATAAATATATAAACTATATTTTTCAATTATTTTGTTGTTCATTTGTTGTGTTATTATTCTATTGCTGAAATTAACGATTTGTATTACACTATTTGCTTTTATTGTTTATTTACTACGCTATTGTTCTATTTCTTAAATTGATCATTTGTTCTGTATTCTCTGTTTTGTTGCTCATTTTCTGTGCTGCTGTACAATCTGAAATTGACTATACTTTTATTATATTTATTTTATTAATAAATTTTAATTATTCCCAATTCACCTCTCTTGGGAAGCTTTTGGGCCAACAGCTACTTCTGATCACCACTCTAGGAATTATAATATGATGAAGTTTTTGCCCTTTGACCTTTTAATAATTCATTTACACCTCTATCATGTCGATGCAAGTGCTACCTCTCTTGGTTACATTCGCATTTGAGATGCATTAAAATGGTCCTTGGAGTTAGAATTTCATCTTATTAAAGAAAATTAGACTAATTTTTATAGGTTAAAAATTTCATCCCCTTCTTTATTATAGATTTGTGTTGTGCAATTGACTTGAGGACCTATGTTAGTATGATGCTAGTAGTCATGAAAAATAAAATATTTTTTAAGTATCATATTCTAATGATTTTGATTAGCTTTAGAATTCCTCGTAAGTATTATGCTCTAATGACTTTGATTGGCCTTAAACACGTGTTTCTTTTTTTTTTTTTCCCTTTGAGTTTCAAGTATAATATGTCTAGGCTTGGTTTAGTTTGGGACAAAAAAAAAATTAAACTCCTTCAAAAATACTTTCATTAATATTTTATATTACATAAATTTAATATTAAAAATTAATTTTACTTCACATCCTATGCAAATTTTTATCTTAAAAGTTAACTTTATTTAACATCCCGCACATACTCTCATAAAAAAAAGTCAATTTTATTTTCATCCAATACAATATTTAATAATAAAATAACTTTATTTCACATCATAATATTAAAATATATTTTTTCTCTTTCTATCTCAAAAAACTTTAAACTTCTTCAAAGTATACTCAGACCAAATGAAACCCTTGAGTCTTTTTTACGATGAAAAGCTGATTTCAAGCCTGTCTTTCGTATATTTTGTCCTTCCTCTCCTCTCCCTTCCCCCTCTTTTTCCCTTCCACTTTCAATGAAACAACTCCATCCACCTTTCCTTTCTCTTTTTACCAAGTAATCTCCTTATGTAGCCTTCTTGTCCTCCCCTTTGACCTTCCACGTTCTTGCCTTACATTGATAGTTTTATTACTGAATCTTGATTAAACTTGCTATGATGTTAATTTAACCAAGTTCAATTTTTTTATCTAATTTGTTATTGAATCATGGTTAAAACTTGTTACGATTTTGATTTAACTTTTAAATTTTTTGATCCTCACTAGGGTCATCTTGGGCTGCTGTATTGCAGAAAAGAGTGGGATTGAGCTTACCAGCAGACCTGTATGTAGAAGGTACTGACCAACATCGTGGTTGGTTCCAGAGCTCGCTGCTCACAAGTATTGCTACCACAGGTTCGACTTCAGGGTTGATAAATAAACTTCTTTCTTGTTACGCATAACCTTCAAAATCATACATTTGTCTTGTGAGTGATCTTGTTTATCATGTGCATAAATGCTAACTACAATGGTGAAAGACAAAATTTTCCAACTTTCAGACATCAACAAGTCTACCATGATGCGCACACACAACCGTCAAGGCATTGTTATTTTTGTCTATGTAAACATTTCTTTGTAATCGAATGTCCTGGGTATGACAAGTTCTTTATGAAAGCTGTCCTTAAAAGTAACAATATGTAGTATGATAACCTTATTTTAGATTCATCATTTTATCTTGATTGTTTTGTTTTTTGAGTGTTACTCTATTAGTATCTGTCTACATTAGTTTGTGTAAACTACATCCGTGTTGCTGGGATTGGGCTCCTCTTTCATGTAAGTTCATAAAAATGGTGTTGCTCCACTAGGGTTGTTGAGTTTGATAATACGGTTCATTCTAGTCCTTTTGTCATATCATTTGTCTCCTAGCATTGGAAAATCTAAGATACCCTCAATTGCAAACCTTTTATCATTAACCCACCTATTATTTACTTCTGTTCTTCAGCTCAATTCCTACTTTCTCTCTTGTTTGATAAAAGGCAATGATGAGCTAGGGTTGGTGTCCTAGCAAGTCATCCACCATGCTTTTGAAAAATGACTTCTAGGGGTGGCAATTTTATACAAAAATTGAAACTCCCTCAAAACTTGCTTGTATTTTGCTTGATTCGAAATTAACTCGATTTTCGTCTAGCTTGAAGTTAGCTCGCTTAAAAAGAAACCGATTCAACTTGAAATCAATTCAATATGCACATATAAACATACATATTTATTATTTTTTAAAATATAACTAAGAAATTACATACTTAAATACATTATAATAACTTGTTAAAAAATGATATTATAAATACATACATAAAATTTAGAAGTGGATTTATAATATGTCTAATATGTATAATTGATATTTTTATAGAAGAATATGGCTTATGATTAGATTCAATTAAGCTCGAAAATCAACTACAACAACAACAACCAAGCTTTAATCCCACTAGGTGGGGTTGACTACATGAATCTTTTGTTTTTATTGCGCTCTATCAGTTAAATTCTTATCTAAGTGCTTGTTTGGTTGGAGGATAAATTTGGGTAAGAAAAGAGAAAATATTTTATTTTATAAAGTTGATGGGAAAGAAATTTATTTTAATATTGGGAGGTGTGTAGGATGTGAAATAAAGTTATTAAAATTTATAATAAATTAAAAATATTATTATTATATTTTTTTGCCCAAAATTAGGCAAATGACAAACAAGATCTAAGTATAAGTAACTAAGATCACTCCTTATAGTTCCTTGTCATATCTTCTTTGGTCTTCCTCTTACTCTTTGTACATGGGCAAAATTCAATAACTCGATTTTTCTATCTGGAGCTTCAATCGATCTACAATTTATATGCCCAAGCCGACTTTCTCTAAGTTTATCTTCAATTGGTGCAACACCAATTTTCTTTCGGATATAGTCATTTCTCATTCTGTCCTTTCGTATATATCCACACATCCACCTTAGCATCCTCATTTCTGCAACATTTGAAATCATCATCCTTGATTTTCTCTAAGCTCGAAAATCAACTAGAAATCAAAAAACTTTTAATAGGCTCGAATCGAACTAGACTTAAAATAGAGAATTTTAATTTTGAGCTAAATCCGACTCACTCAAAATCGACTCAAAGCCACTCCTAATGACTCTCTCAAAGATTTTGCCTGAGATAGAAGCTATAGCTCTTTTGGCTTTAGAGTTTTAGCAAATCGATAGGAATGTTATCTAGCATGGTGTTTGGAAAAAGGGCAGGAGATCTGCTTAGCTTATTCTAAGGAAAGAATAAATGGAAATTTTGGTTATTTCTTTTCATAAAATCCCAATGAAAATAAATATCATGACACATGAATGCAAGTTGATGGGAGAGAGCTGATGAAAACCATTAATAAGCACCCGCACCTGATTCGAAAGCTTTTGGGCAGGATTAGACCTATATGACAACTTTTTGGCAGGAAAAGACCTGGTGGAACATTTTTTATTTTGGATCTATGTGAAATAGGAGCCATCCTCAAAGGCTCCGTGAAACAATTTAATTTCTGGGGACCTGCACGAAATAGGTTCCTAATTCTCATGTAATTAATTTGATATTGTATTTTTATATTTTCAGGAAAGGCTCCCTATGCAAGCGTTATCACACATGGTTTTGTATTAGATGAGAAGGGCCTTAAAATGAGCAAGTCTCTTGGTAATGTTGTTGAACCCGAAACCATCATTTCAGGAGGCCAGAGTTCCAAGGTTGTTGATGTTGTTGATATTGTTTTATTTTTTTTTATTTTCTTCCCCTTTTTCTTGTCTAGTATTCTGTTAAGCCACACATTATCTGATATGGTTTATTATGCCCTTTCGTACTTTGCAGGATGGACCTGGCTATGGTGCTGATGTCCTTCGTCTTTGGGTATCTAGTGTAGATTATACGGGAGATGTTTTGATCGGCCCTCAAATCATCCGTCAGATGTCTGATATTTACAGAAAATTACGAGGAACTGTTAGATTTCTTCTGTCAAATCTCCATGATTGGAAAGTATGTTCAGGTTGTTTATCGTGTAATTGTGTTTAATGAAATGGTAGTATGCATAGCTATTCAGTATCTAGCTTTCCTTTGTAATTTTTTAGGGTAACTTGCATCTGGGCTCCTGAGGTAGAAAGGACATTGTAAATTGGTCTCAATTTTCTAAAAATTTTGAATTTGGATCCTTGAAGTTGCAAAAACGGTGTTGTTTGGTCACAATTAAGATATAAGTGTTAATTTTTTACATTACGACATAAGATTATCTCCAATTATTAGCTTTTTTTATTTTTTAGAATATAATTTTAAAATATGAATATTTATACTTTTTTGTTTTATTTTTAGAGCAAGGAAAGTACGAGATGAGAAAAATTACGTTTTAGATTTTTGTCAGATTTTTTTTTTAAAATGTGAGGATAGAAGGGTATAGTATAATAGTCTTTTAAGATGTGTAAATTATTCAAACTAGTTAAAAATGATAAAATTTTATATTTTCTATCAAAAAAAGCCAGTGAAAAAGGTGAATTATAAAAAAAGGATCAAAACTGCAATGCTTTATAACTTCAAGGACCAAAATTGAAATTTTTTTAAAAGTTTGGACCAATTTGCAATGCCCTCCTAACATCAAGAGCCCGGATGTAATTTATCCTCTTATTCAAAAATTACTGTAGGTGTAGTTTCCTTGCTTTAACAGTTTAGCCTGAAAGGTTTTGACTACGGCACCTTTAATTTATTCTTTCATTGTGTCAGGGATTCCACTTAACTAAATGTGTGTCTCACTTTAATTATCACATATATTGACAAGTTACTCATATGGCCGAGATAAACCCCTCGATTCTGCTCAATGAAACATGTGTCTTAGACAACTTAGTTTTCACATATTGACAAAGTTACTCAGATGGTCGAAATAAACCTTTGGTTGATGCATGCTTTGGCCTCACGTTTGAGAAACTATATAAGTTAATCCCTGTCTAGTGTCTAGCCTAACTTAATTTCTAACTATTCCCTCACCCTTCTCAGTTAGTTTGAATATTTTGTTACATAAACTTTTGCTCTCTATTCTTATGCTTGAATTGAGGACCACTTCATTAAAGAAGTCATTAGTATAAGAATTTTATCTGAAGAATGTGTTATGTAATGGTTTCTTGTTTTTAATCTTACATCTGCAGCTCTTTTTTAAGTTTTCATTTTATCTTCATGTGTTATAATCCTCAACTTCTACTAGCATTCTTATCAAAAAAAACAAAAACTTCTACTAGCATTATATTCTGTTTTGCAGCCAGAAGATTCCATTTCTTATGTTGATCTCCCCAAGATTGACCAAAATGCATTGTTCCAACTTGAGAATGTTGCAAGAATGACTAAGGCGGGTTTTGAGAATTATCAATTCTACAAGATATTTCAGGTACCTTTCGTGATTCCATTCTCAGAATGGACAAAAAATTAGAGCGAGTTAATGCATCTTTATTCCGTTAAATTGGTACTTCATGTTTGTCCATGTGAACTAATACAGCTTATGCAGTTCTTAGATTTCGAAGATATTTCAGGTACCTTTTCAGGAGAATTATTAATTGATTTAATTCTTTTGCATGCATCTTTACAGAATAGATCTATTTTCTTGCTTAGCACACTAACTTGTTCTTTTCTTTGCGCTCTGTGACCTCCATTGTACTTTGCAACTTCTCTTCTTTTGAAGTAGGATTTACAATTTTAATTTGATAAGGTAGTAGAGTTTTAAGAATCTTTTTATCTTGAGAAGGACTAATTTCGTTTCTGGTAGAACCTGTCGTAGCTAAGTACTATACAAATCTTGAAATCTTGGTGGTAAAGGGGACTGCACATTTTTTGGTAGGCAGGCCATGGAGTTGGTGGTTGGCTTATAGTCCATGTTTAATCTCTGTTGTTGTGTTTGTCATTTTTATGCCAATGCCATATTGCTTGCCACAATTTGATTTATCCTATGAAATTTTCATATGTGCCATCATTTAACAGAGTATTTATTGTGCTCTCATTTTTTAATTCACTATTTGCAGTTATGAAATTTCTGCCAGCTGTTTATTCTGATTCTTTCAGGTTCTTCAACGGTTTGCCATTGTTGATCTTTCAAACTTCTATTTTGATGTTGCCAAAGATCGACTATATGTAGGGTATGCCTTTTTTCACTTTCTGCTTATTGGTTTGACTTCAAATGGATAAGCTAGTTCTTTGGGTATTAGTTGTTGAAAATTTGAAATTCTCTCTCTTTGATGGGTTACTGCTTATTGAACTTCTTCCATCCATTTCTTGTGATTTTAGGGTATAATTTCTTGAAGTTATAAGACAACAGTAATGATGGTTGGGCTTTGCATGTATGGTAGCCCATATCATTTGACGGATCATATTATACACATTTATTATGTAAAACTTTGAGGATCACTTATTCCATCCTTCTTTTTTTTTTTGAACTCAATCCATTTTTTTTGTATGTGGATGTGTGTATGTATGTATATATATAAATTAATTTGCTTCAATTTATGCATTTATTTTCTTTTCCTGCAGTAACAGTAGATTATTTATCTGACCAGTTATCTAGGACTAGGAGTGATTCATAGGACAGTGATTGCTAGGACATTAAGTGGAAAAATGTTCATAGGTTTAGTATAGTTGACATATATTGCTTAAATTAATGAGGGTTATAGTAGAGGTGACGACACTAGAAATAATTATATTAAGGGGACGTTTGGTTCAATATTATTTTGATGTTATGTTATGTTACCTAGAGGAAGTAATTGTTTAGTTTCATGACATCTATAAATAATTTTTTATAAGATTATAGAATTATTAGTCAAAAAATAACATATAAATATCATGATATCTAGATTACATAACATAACATTAAGATAACAACAAACCAAACACCGACTAAGATAAGTGATATGGAACATAAAAAATGATGTATAAATTCAATTTCAGCAATATTAATTGAAAACTTATCACAATTCAAAACACTATTAGTTTCTAATGTTTATTATCTAACAATTAAGGAAGTCCCAAGGTAAACAAATATAAATCTAGATTATAGTGGATCCATGGTATCAACCTCTTATTTTGAAATCAAGACCTTTAATGTAGAAAAATGTGAAAATTTGCATAATCATGGAAAATTCACCAAAATTTTCAAAATTACTAAAAAAAATATATCAGAAATGTGATTACAAGAAATTGGATTGACTCAATCCCCAATTTAGTTTGAGGTAGCGAAAAGGTCAATTAAATCAGGTGATTACCTATGTAACGAAATTTTAGTTTTTAATTGGCCTACTAAATAAGATCGGGTGCAGCCCAAATTCTAGAGACCTGGTGAGGCGAATGCTCTAGATTTTGTTGGAAGCACCCTCACATGAACATGAGGAAGCTATGTGAGCGCTGGTAGATGATGGCTTGCCTTTGGTGATGAGTAACTGGTTTAGCGTAGGAGGATGCAGAAGAAGGTTTTGAAGATCATTCCCTTTTCCCAAAAGAGAATGGCCGTCTTTATATGCCATAGAAGACTATTGAGTAGCTGCCACATGGACACAATCTCTGTCTGAGCTGTTGCACCGTGGGAGAATGGAGGCAAATTTGTGGGTCTAAGCCCCTACTTCTGATTCTCTTTAAGTTAGGTTCTTTGTTCTCATTTGGATCACTGACTTGACTTGGCATGACAATGCATGGTTGTGATGAAGATGTCAGTTTTTGTGTGAACAGTATCTGATCATATCATCCTAATTTTGTCTCAAAGCATTTAAAATCATTTTGCCTCACATCATTTGGAATGACAAGTTAGAAATCACTCTTTGGGTGGTATAAAAACATTTAAGGGCTTCTATGAATGATAATTTGAATGGAATAAAAAGAGTGGACATTGCCTTGATAACAGAAGTTCCGGATCTTCCATGTCACTGCCACAAGTCAAGGATGCCATTAATAACGATTCTGCTGCCGAAAAGCAACTCATGCTTGGCTATTGGAGCTTTCCAGCTCCTTTTTCTTTTTTCTCAGGTAATGGTATGAAGTGAGCCTGACTGCACCCAACAACCTACAAGAGGACGTTTCTGTCCAGGAGTTGGAAATTCATGATTTAGTTAATAGCCACAAAGCTATATAACTTTCAACCTTCATATTGATGCCTATTAATTGATGATCCTGCTTTTGCCGAATAGAGAGGAATCTATCAAAACAGCTTTAATTATCCCTTTCTTTTTGCTGGTTCTAACTTTTTTTGCTTTTCAGAGGTTCAACCAGCTTTACTAGAAGAAGTTGCCAAACAGTTCTTGCAGCTCACCTTGTTTCAATTGTTAAAATGCTAGCTCCAATCTTGCCACATCTAGCTGAAGATGCTTGGCAAAACCTTCCTTTCAAACATGTTATGGAAAATGGTTCTGTTGCTGAATTTGTTTTCGATCTTTGCTGGTCGGAGAATGAGAAATGGCTTTCCATGCCAGCTAAAGATGTAGATTTCTGGGGATTAATTCTTGAGGTATCTTCACTAATTTATCAGCTTTGCTTGCTTGAACTTTTCTCCTTTCTGGTATTTTAATTTTTAAGGTCAGTTTCATGAATAATCCTGTTGCCGGTTTCATGAATATGATATATTTTCCTGGTGTATAGCTTGCATGAATATAATGCCATCAAAAGGCCCTTTTTTTTGTTGAAATTCTAGGTTGGGCTTAGTGTAACATATTACATCCTTATACGTTTTCTGCTTCTCTATTTTTAATGTTATTTCTTTAACACAGTTGAGATCCGAGGTTAATAAAGTTCTTGAGGTTGCTCGTGGAGGGAAGCTGATTGGCTCTAGCTTAGATGCCAAGGTTTACCTCCACACCTCTGATGCTGCCACTTACTCCCGGCTACAGGAAATGTCTGAGGCTGTGCATGATGCAGATTCATTGCATCGCATATTTATAACCTCTCAGGTAAAATCATCTCAAATTCGTATTTTATACACACAGGACAATACTAGAAATGCATACTTTTGTCCCATACGTTGTAAGGATGGTGGGAAGTGATATAGTTTGTATCTAATAAGGGCTATAAGTAGAGATGCGCCATTATTTCTGGTACAGAGTGCCACCTGAGATAGCAGCAGTATAACCTTGGCAAAAATGATGATTGGTAGAATATAAGAGACTCTCTTAGATCGAAATGAAATAGAAAGTTTGAGTCTTTTTTTGACTTTTTCCGTTCCAACAATGTCAACATTTTCTGAGATTGGTGGCTTGTCTCAGGTTGAGTTTTTGCCTCAACTCCAAGGTGAAATTCTTCAAAAAAGCGAATACTCAGGATCGTACACGAATCAAGAATCGGTTGAGATTTGGATTGGCGTGTCAAAGGCTGATGGTTCGAAATGTGAGAGATGCTGGAACTACTCTCGTGACGTTGGTATGTCTATCGAGCACCCTACCCTCTGCTCTCGCTGCTGCAGAGTAATCAGTGATTACCAACCACTTCCTGCAGTAGCTGAGGTTTGTTGAGGGTACCTAGGTAATAAGAATTTTGGAATTTTCGGGTATTATAACTATTCATTTCCCATTTGTTCATTATTCAATTGAAGAGTCATAACGTTATAATGTTTTCCTTTAAGAAAAAAACTTCACATACTGTTTTGTCAGCATAAAATAACTTGAGCTACATGCTGACATACAGTATAAAATACAGTCTAATCTTGCTGCCTTCTTGTACTTGACATAATCGATATTTGGATTGATTTTTATGGAGTGGGAAGTTGATCATCATATGCCAGGGGAGCCATGGAATAATATTGTAAGTTGTTCAAGTATGCATTTGTTTGTGTGTTTTTTTTTTATGTAAAAAGTTAATTAATGATAGATCCTTATAGTTTACCTATAAATATATTTTGTTTTACATTTTTTTTTAATCTTTCACTTGGCCTTAGGTCCCTAAATAAATCTGTAGGCTTATTATGTCTATCAATATGTTCCTAGTAATCTCATACATACGGAATTTGTTGTTGAGTTTTAAATAACTTTTGTTCATGACCATAATAAGCATGTTTATGTAAGTAAATAGGTTGATCGTTCTTTTTTCCTTCAAATTTATTTTTTTTACTGCTCGAATTAGATATGTGAAATCTTCTATCGTAAACTTTGTAAATGAACATATTTGTTGGAATTGTGTAAAATTCGCTGGAAATATGAACATGAACAAGTTGCTGTCTTTATTACACGTACATTTTCCCTCGTTCACAAGTTTGAACGAGGAGTATTTTAATTTTACCCAAATCTGCTCATAGCTATCTAATAAAAACTGGATTTATGGTTTACTAAGTTTAAAATTGGGTTAAGAACCCCAAATTACATACATAAATATATATATATATATATATATAAACAAATATGTAACATTTTATTCAAATTGCAGGAATGAGAAGTAGTAGGTGTTCTCGCCCTCCAATGTACTACAATGTAGCAAGCTCTGAGAACCCAATTCACATTCTGATGAGATCCAGCTCAGATTTGTCGGTTGAATTTGACTGGAACAGTTGTATGAATTCTTGGCATGTGACGCTGCGAAATTTTGCACCACTTTTTGCGTTTTCAACCAATTTGGGTGCAGGTGCAATTCTCACATTTTCCGGCGGCGGGCTGAGCCCTGAACCGACTGATATCCTCGCGAATTTGTCGTCCACCGTGGTCCTGTGAACCGCACTCTTACATCTCCCGTTACTCGCAATCTATTTTCCAGGATATCAGAAGATTATGCCAAATTAAAATGTCATTAGTTGATATTATAAATTAATTATATTGTTAAATTTAGAAATCAATTTAATTATTAAAATTGATTGCACATGCATTTCACATGACACTGAAATGTAACACAACTATGGCTCTGTTTGGTAATAAAAAAAAAGATTTAGTTAAAATTTATAGTTATTTTTGAAAAATATGTATAATATAAAATAAAGTAAATTGGTTATATTAAAAATTATGTAGGATATGATATAAAATTGATTGATTTATTGAGAATTGTGTTGGATGTGAAATAAAGTGATTGTTTAATATTGAAATTTGTGTGATGAAATATAAAATAATTTTTTAATTTTTTTAAAATAAATTTAAGATTTTAATTATGATTAATTTTAGTCATGATTTTTAGTTCATTGTCAAACAGAGCTTATAATATTGTTTAATTATAAGATTGCAGTGTAACTATGAAGTAGCAATACTGTGTTTTATTATTTATAAAATAAGAGTAATACTACATGTATTTAATAAATAATTTTAATTTTTGAATTTAATTAAATATTTTATATGGGCATAAGAATTAAAGTAATTTTATCTATGTGACACATTTGTCATAAAGGTGTCATATAAAAATTCTTAAACTGTTTTTTTATTTTTTATAAATTAAGAGTAAAGCTTTTTGTTTATATGATCATTTTTATTATTTATAAATTAAAGGTAATGCCACACATATCTAATAAATGATTTAATTTTTGAATCCAATTAGAAGTTGTATGAGATAGTGGCGCTGCATAAAAAAAATAATAATATCTTTTGTATTTTTTTTTACCACAGAGGTGTTATATAAGAATTTTAATTAAATTGAAAATTTAGAATTACTTACCAAAGCTATAAATCATTTTTCTTTTTTTGTTTTTGATGGAATCATTTTTCATAAATTAATATCAAATATTTTTTTGTTTGCATAGGAATTCAAACTTCATTTATATTTATTGAAGACCATTTAAGCTAACCCAAGGAATTTGACTAACTTTAATTGCAAGATTTTATCCAAAAAAAAAATTAAATTGTAAGATTTGTTGCCTCAAATTAACTAAAAAATTGAATGGAAATGTTCGCATTTTAATTAACATAGTTACAATGAAAAGAAGATGGCTTTATTTTCAAATTGTATTTTTGAAATAAAATTAGAAATTTTCTTGAGCTATGTTAAACGTGTAATAAATTTAGTTATGATATATATACAATACAATAATATCAAACTAAGCTTTTATTTCATTATGTTAGGTCGGCTATATGAATTCTTCATTTTTATTGTATTCTATCAAATAACAAATCCTCTTTTAGCTTCAAATATATAAAGTTATTTCTCATAGTTTTTTATCATATCATTTTTGACCTTTTTCTTTTTCTTTTAGCATGAGTCATCTCTTTTGTTGTCTTCCATTTTCTCTTTTTATATGGGCAAGATTCAATAATCCAACTTTTCTTATTAAAGCTTCTATCAGCCTTCGATTTATATGTCCAAATTATCCAAGTCAATTCTCTCTAAATTTACCTTCAAGTGAGATTACCTAACTTTTTTGCGGATATATTAATTTTTCATCTTTTCTTTTACATATACCTGTCTATCCATCCTAACATCTTCATTTATGAGATACTTATCTTATTTGTGTGTTTCTGCTCTATAACACATATCTTATTTGTATGTTTCTACTTTGTAGAATAGCATAAGAAATAAAATAAAAATTAATTATGATTTAAAATTTATATTATATAAAATATAACTTTAATATGTGCTTAGTAGGTTAAAATAAACCTCAATTAATTAACTTTATCATCACAAAAGAAGAAGATGATGATGATATTGATCTCATCACCAATAAATATATTAATATTAATATTATGTAATGTTATTTAGATATCTTAGTATTTAGATGTTATTGATAATTTTATAATATTTTATAAAATTACTATACATCATTAAATTAAATAATTATTTTTTAAAATAATATAATATAATATAATATTAAAATAATAGTAAATCAAATTCTTCTGAAATTATTTTATTACCAGCAAAATGATGTAGATTTTGGCCGCATACCTCCAAGAAAGCTCCAACAAGGATGGTGAAGGATCCCGGCACAGGATGGGCGGTGATCCACTCACCATGACGCATGACTTGGAGGCCATCGTAGCCGTTGGTCTGGATAAGGGCAGTGATAAGGGATGGGTCCGAGTGGGGAGGGAGGCCCAGTGCCAGGGCTGGCTCGGGGCATGGAGGGTAGAGGTTCCCCACGATGACCTGATTCCATAGATTGAGCTGCAGAGAATTCTCCATATAATTTCCTTCAAGGCCAAGTCCTTCACTTATTGCCCTCAGTAGTTCCTTCATCATTTCTCTGCTTTCTCTTCCATATTCTTCACACAAAATCCTGTTTCTCATTCAAGTAACATACCAAAAAGGTAAGTTCCTCTCTGGACTTAATGATATTTTGACGTAATTATGAAATTGCTCAAAAAAATTTAAAATTATTCAATTAGAAATTTTTTGAATACAATCTAGATAATGTTATCTAAATGCCAAAATTATTTAAATATTATTAATATTATATCTAAATTATTATTTGTTGGTTCAATTGATGCTAAAATGAATGTATAAGTATACACGAAAGAATAGAATGAGAAATGAGTATACCCGTGAGAAAGTTAGAGTTGCATCAATTGAGGATAACATAAAAAAAAATTAGCTTAGATGGTTTGGATATGTAAATCGTAGGCCGCTTGAAGCTCCAGTTAGAAAAATTGAGTTATTAAATTTTGTTAATGTACAAAGAGAAAGAGAAAGACCAAAAAAATATGACAAAAAAATAATAATTTTACTTACTTAGACCTAAATAAAAATTTATTAATTGATAAAGTGCACTGAAAATAAAAAATTCATATAACCGACTCCACCTAGTGAATTAAGGCTTCGTTGTTGTTGTTGTTGCTATTTGTTGTTGGTTCAATATTGTTATGTTAAAAAATGACTATAAAATCATTTCAATCAACTTACATCTTTTTATCACAATTTAGGATGATAGGTATCTAGAAATCACACGCTTCTAAATGATATATAAATATCATTTTAAAGTGATAATTTTATAATTTTTTAAAATATTATTTAAATATGTCTCCAAATAATTTATTTAGAGGGCGTTTGGTTCAATATTATCTTGATGTTATGTTATGTTATTAAGAAAAAATAACCGTTTGGTTTAATAATATCTATAAATAATTTTCTATTAGATTATAAAATTATTAGTTAAAAGATGACATCTAAATTATATAACATAACATTAAGATAATAACGAACCAAACGCTCCCTAGTTTTACAATTAATTAATATAACAAGATATATTGCAAAAAATTGAAACAAACACTTCATAAATTAAGGAACTGATTTCCAAAATCTTGGAGACATTTAGGATAAGATTAATAAAAAAGAATTTTGTTAACTTCAATTAATTAGGTAAAACTCATGGTTATTTTAGTTACAATCCAGTTTAAACCTCTAATTTGGTAAATATGTAAATATTAAGTTGTCCAGTTTTAAATAAACATTAAATATAAATAAAATCCTTTTTCTTTTAATAAAACCTGAAATTCGGTGGCTTGGCAGGGGAGTTAAGCGTTGGGTGGACGAAGATTTTGAGATAATCTCTCCAGTAGCGTACGGCGCCTGCAGCCTTCAAGCTAAGGCCCGTCCCATGGCAGATCGGGTCAAATGCACGCTTCATCTTGTATTCATCCTTCTCCTCCACCGGCAGATTGAAGAAGCCGGCGAACGCCTCCAGCACAGCCGTCCGTAAGCTCTCCGGCACGCCGTGATTCACGACCTGCACCGAAAATAAAGTTCGCCGGCTCAGTATATCGAGGGGTGCGATCCCTCGCCGGCTGATCTCGATCTTAATCATGATTCATGACCTACCGCGAAGCAGCCCCACTCCTCGCACGCGCGGCCAATCTCGAGGATGATCATCGACCGTTCATCGGGAGTCGCACGTGTGAGGCGGGAGAAATCGACGACTGGGATCTCTTCCTTCGTGAGGATGGTATCGCAGGAGGCGGCGGCGGCGGCCAGCGAGCGGGCGGCGTACGCGGAAGGGAACGAGGCGGCGCCACGACCGATTAAGTCGGCGAGTTCTTTAACGGTGGAGATTTGAGGATCGACGACAGCAGCAGAAGTCGCCATAATCGTGAGGGAGCGGGCTCGCTTGAAATAAGAGAGGGCATATATTTATATATAGGAGCGGGCCCGCTTGAAATTCGGTCAATTTTTAAATTTTTTTGAAATTTATAAATCAAATTACAAATTAGTGCTTTCAACTCTAAATTTATTTCGATTTAATTTCAAGTTAGCTATTTATAACTTGTTTGAAATATCATTCAAGCTAATTTGAAATTATATATATATATATGTATGTATATATATATATATATGTATATATATATATAATATTTTTCAATAAAAGTGTTTTTTTATTTTTAATTTCTTAATACAAGTTAGTGTGATAGAATAAAGAAGCATAAAATTTTATTTTTCCCAAGATGAAAAGACTAAATCTTCTTTCATAAATAATATTCTTATATATTTTTAGTACATTCAGCCGATTCGAATCATGATTTGAACCAGAATTAAATCGATTTGAGCAATTAGTTCTAATTTCGATTTCAAATAAATTTTGAGAAAAATCGGGCTCGTAATTTTTTTTTAAATTGCGTTTAGCTCACTCAAACTCAGTCCAATACCAACCCTAGCTAAATAGTCGGCCGGTCGTATAAAGATAGAACTCTTTTGTAACAGTAAGAAATAATGGGAGAAATACAGACATAATATAATTGAAAATGAATATTAAAAGATTATACATCAAATTATACATAAAAATAAATATTTAAACATCAAAAAATAAAATAAAGTTTTATATCATCTAATAATTATAAATATTTTATTAAACTAAGTAATTGCTATTTTAAATAATATGAAATAATATTAAAAAATTATTGACCTTTATTTTTTTATCAGTACCATTACGTTTTTTAAAACAGAAAATTTGATAATTTGAAGGAGTGCCCTATGGGATCAATAATTGTGTATTTCATTTTAAACACGTGCTCTTATACATGTCATTTTCAAGTATGATGAGTTTTTATCCCATGATATTATTTAATTAAACCTATAGATAAGATTCGGTGATTTTTATTTTATTTTATTGAAGTATCATTATTTTTATATTTTCAAGTTTTTGATATTATTTAAACCCGTAAATAACCTTCATTTAATTGATACAATCGAATTGATTAGAATTTAAATTGGTTTAAAATCAGCATACTTTTTATATTATTTAAAATTTAATAAATTAAAATAAAATAAATTTAATATTTTTATATGCCCTCAACTGTTGAGATAAAATTAATACTTAAAAATTATGTTGAACTAAAAAAAAGCTCGAATCATAATCGAGAGCCTAATTAAATGATAAAAATCAATAAGGACTTAAATGCAGTGATTCTATAATTCAAGGACCTAAGTGGAGTAGGATGTAACCTCGGGTCCCACATGCAATTTCTATATAATCAAAATCAACTCTCGCGTATCATAAGGACTATTTGTACCACCAAAATAACCAACGTGTTATAAATGTGCGACATTACATATTTCTAGATGCCCCTCGTGATTAAATATTATATGTGGTCAGTAGAAGATTACCTTCATTTGAATTTATCAATTTAAACATTAATTTGAACATAAAATTTTTCGAGTAATTCATCAACCCAAACACAACTCGTTCCAATGTGCATCGACCAAGTTCTTGTAAGAATCAATTTATTTTTAGATTTCCTCAAAAGCATTCATAAATCAAGAAATTTAGATGAACATCACTTTGATTTAAGATTAAAAATTATTATCATTTGAAAAATCAAGATTCTTCACCGTGAATACTACTTGAAATTATGAAGCTTTAATTAGAATTCAATGTACTTCTATTATTGATTTGATATGCATAATTAATTAATATAAAAAAATATTTTTGTGCATGGGAGGATTATGCATTAACCTATTCAATCACTTATAACAACTGATTTTTTTTTTTAATTCACATTAATTGATTCACTATTACAGTTGGATTACACCAATGCTCAACTTTAAGTCCATATCTTTTTGCTTTGATTATGGAAGTCATGACTGGACATATCCAAGATGAAGTGCCTTAGTGTATGCTCTTCGCAGATGATATTGTCCTTATTGAGAAAACTAAAGAGGGAGCTAAAGCGAAACTAGAGCTTTGGAGGAATGCTCTAGAATCTAAAGGATTTCATCTCAGAAGATCAAAAACTGAATATATGGAGTGCACATTTAGTCAAAAAAGAAATACTTATATTGGAGATGTGACAATTGGTGATCAAATTGTCAAGAAGAGTGAGCGCTTTAGATACCTGGGATCAATTATATAAAATGATGGCGAAATAGATAATGACGTTATTAACAGGATTCAAGCAGGATGGGTAAAATGGAGAAATGCTTCTGGTGTGTTGTGCGATAGAAAAATCTCATCCAGAATCAAGGGTAAATTGTATAAAACTGTAGTAAGACCAGCGATGATATATGGTACTGAATGGTGGCCTGCAAAGAGAAAACATATAAATAAAATAAATATTGCAGAAATGAGGATGCTAAGGTAGACGTGTGGATATACATGAAAGGATAGAATGAGAAATGAGTATATCCAAAAGAAAGTTAGTGTTGCACCAATTGAGGATAAACTTAGAGAAAATCGGCTTAGATGGTTTGGACATCTAAATCGTAGGCCGATTAAAGCTCCAGTTAGAAAAATTGAGTTCTTGGATTTTGCTCATGTACAAAGAGGAAGAGTGAGATCAAAAAAGACATGGCAAGAAACTATAAAGAGTAATCTTAGTTACTTAAACTTAGATAATAATTTGGTAACTGATAGAGCGCAATAGAAATAAAAGATTCTTGTAGCCGACCCACCTAGTGGGATTAAGGCTTGATTGTTGTTGTTGCACATTAATTGATTCACTGGTGGAAATGCACTACTGTAATTTATACCTGCCCAATGAACGAAATAATATTATTATATCAAGTTTATAATTAATCACGTTTGATAGTGTAGAGAATTCCTGATAATTCATTTTTAAAATTCTTAATCGTGAGAAAAATGAGGAGAGATAATGGTGATACAATTCTTTAGTAACCATCATAAATTTTTGGAGAATGTCTTTGGATCCTCCATAAATTATATCATTCTAAAAAAACAAGAAGTTTAATAATTGGATAAATTGCTTATATGCACTCTTCGAGGTTTGAAATATATTATATTTTATTATATGTGTTGAGACTAAAACCAACCAGAGAATCAGAAGACGAATTTTTATATGGAAACCGATTGAGCGGAGAACCACAGCGCCAATCGGGCGACTTTCAAGAGCGCACTATGAAGCAAAAGATTTTTTTTTTTTACATAGGCTGACAGGAGTGGATGGGAATTAGGATTGTGTGTTCTTTTTTTTTTTTCTATTGCATGAATGAGTTTATATAGTCTGAGTTGATTCAGCGATGGTCTTTCATTTCTGGCATCAGGATAGGGATGTATGTTTGGCTGGCATTAGGGGTGTTAAAAATATCCGAAACTCGAAACTCGCTCGGAACTCGTTCGATTTTTGAATCGACTCGAAATCGATTCGAAAATTTTGAATCGACTCGAAATCGATTCGAAAATTTTGAATCGAATCATGAGCTAAGGATTTTGGCTCGAAGTTCATTTCGAGCCAATTTCGAGTTGGCCCTAGCTCGCTCGAAATATGATTCGATTTGGCTCGAAATTATATATATATAGCATAAATAATATTGTTATTTTATATAATTTAGTTAGTGGTTTAGTGGTAGAGTAGAGGAAATTTAAGGTTTATTTTCCTCAAGGTCCAGGGATCAAATCCTCTTAAATACATAACATTTCAACATTTTTTTTACAATTCCGAGCTGATTCGAATCATGATTCGAGCTGGCTCGAAATCGAGTCATTTCGAGCCGAGCCAGCTCGAATCGTATCCCATTTCAATTTCGGACCGATTTCGAGCCGAGCCGAGCTCAAAATTTTCGATTTCGAGATGAGTTTGACTCGCTCGAAATCGGCCCGATAACAGCCCTAGCTGGCATACCGTGACTTTGATAGTACGGACCGTACTCTGTCCAAACAAGGGAAGCCATGCTTCTTAAAGCAGTATGATGCTCCATACGTCAAGTCACGAGTGCAGTTCATCGTGGGTTCTTCGGCGCAGGGACTTTGAAGACCGCTTTTCTCTCAGTGTCTCCTTGTTCGAGATTTGTCGATTATTGAACTGTCTTTGGTGCTGATGTCATACAGGTCTCCACGTGTACGCTCCAGATGCAGCAGCGCGGAACCGGATGCAACAATATGCATTTTAAAATACAAACTTAATTTTATGGCTATCAATTATTTTATTGTTAGGTCCACAAAGTTAAATTACATAAGCATGCATGGTGGACCTAGTAGTTGAAGTTAGAAAACGAAAATCAGACTTTAATTTCTTTGGTATTGTGTCTACCACTGTTCTGGTATTGTGAATTTTATTTTTCTGAATATATGGGGAATTATACTCCTAAATATTCAAATTCCTATTAATTATTTCTACATAAATTTTATATTTTATTATTCTTTTCTTCCAATCTTGGCTTGCTTCTTCTAAAAGAGGCCCAAATGAAATATGTTCTTGATATAATATGTAAAAAGGTAAATGTCAACATCCTTGAGATAAAAAGGCAATATTACATGAATATTTCTTTAATTTTATTTTTGGTAATAATTTATAAATTAGTTATAGCTGTTGGTTCTTCAGAACTATCAATAGAACCTTCAAAATATTCAATAAAATACATTACACGTTTTGTGAGTTGTAAATTAAATTTTTCTTTATAAATATCTTTTCTTTTAATATTATTTTTTAGTTTAATAATTTTTTGATATAAGTTGTTATTAAATATGAATTGTCCACTATGATCATGGTTTGTAGATATCAACTCTCCTCATATGGAAAAAGCCAAAAGAAAGGAATGTCTGAAAAAGGTGAAGACACTACTATCAAAAGATCTATATACTCGAATTTTAGATATTATCTAAAAAGATAAAGTTCTGTCATACTTACTAAAAGAACAATTAATTACTTTATCAGATGGACAACAAAGAATGTTTGTCGCATTTGAAATCAATATAGAAAGACAAATTGAATTAGGAATTTTTCGAAAAGTCATTTAGAAAAGGCCCAAATGAAATATATTTTTGATATAACATGTAAAAAGGTAAATGTCAACATCCTTGAGATTAAAAGGCAATATTACATGAATCATAGATAATCTCATAAAAAATTATAAAATTATTATTTAAAATATTAAAAAAACATGAAACTAAATTTTAAACATATTCATTAACTAAATATAATAGTTATTTTATATATTAAAATCAGTTTGCCATATTATGGTGGAAATTAAATGCTTCATATATGAAACCAACTTCCAAAAAAAAAAATGAAATCAAATTTGTTCACATTATAGATTTCTTGTCAAGGTTTACATAAGCCAATGGGTTAAGAGCTCACATATCTTTGCATGGTTAATTAATAACTATATATATTATATTAATTTGGAAAAGTTCTAATATAAATGCATTAAAGCATATTAATATGTAATTTATTTACGTTAGTATATATGTGATGTGATGTAGAAACATCGCTAGTTGTTATGGCTTTAAATATCAATTAAAAATTAAATTTTTTTTTTTACTTGAATTAATCAAACATTATTCCTAGTTATTAGTTTACAATAATTCTTTTAGCATTTATGTATATATATTCTATTGCGATAGACACACACGAAATGCCTTACTGATATTTCTTAGACAATATGATGAATTATTGTTTTCCTATTATATATATATATACATGTATATGTATATGTATATACATATATATATATATATATGTATATGTATATGAGTACTGTGGATATTGGGCCTACTGTTGAAGTCCGGCCCAATTAGCAAAGAGAAATTGAAAGTTGGCTCAAATCATTACTTCTCAACACAAGGAATTCCTAAAGAACAACGTCGAGATAAATATCGGAAATAATTATCCAAAATGGCTGTAAATAACCGAGCTTAGGCAATTTCATGTTCAAGCTAGTTTTAGATTTCATCATTGAAGGTCATTCATAAATGAGTCGATATTTTAACTACCATATTCAAGCTCAATTTATTTACAAATGAATGAGCCTAATTAGCTCGATTTGAGCTTATTTATGAATAATAATTAAGCTCCTTAAGAGTCAAGTATCGAGTATAGCATCAAGCTTATAATTAAGCTATCGAAACAAACTTATATCAAGCTAATTAATGAAGTAGCTTTATGAGCAATCCATTAATCATTGAATTGAATAATCAATTAAATGAAAAAATAGCTAAAGCTAGGATGGCTTCCTCATAGGTGAATTCGGGTATATTTATAAATTATGTGATTTATGAAATTGATTAGTTTAAAAATTTATGATTTTGACTTAATGTTCAAAAAATTTCATTAAAATTTTTTTAACATTTTCTTCGTAATAAGACTTCAAAAAATTAAATTTACGTTAAATTGCTAGTCATTATTGCTAAATTTCATAACTGAAGATGAATCTTTGAATGCTATATATGCCTTTATTGTAGCAATAACATACTTATTTAGTATCACATTTTGATCGCCTTCTTCTCTCCTTTTATAGAAGAATATAAGGCAACAAAATGTGTGTGATTTTTAGTAATTATGCTATGCATTGTTGTCCAGATATATGCAAGCACTCTAGTATAATGACCTCATATGGAGATGAGACGATCACTCCTTTATAATCATCTAAGATTCACTGAAATTTCTAGAACAAACATTCAAAGTATGCACGAACGAGCAATATCAGAGATTTAAAGATGTCACCATGAGAGTTACTTCCTTTTAGACCTTCCTTTGTAGACTGTAGACTACAAAACCTTATTCATGGAATCCTTCATCGAAGATTATATGCCCTGGCCATCCAATCTTCGATCAATGATTCTCTCCATCAAAAAACTTCCTTTGTTTGCCAACCATGTTGAAAATATATTTCATCGATGACAAATGTCCCCCTCAAAAGTATTCTTTGAGGAACAATTTTAGAAAGCTTTTTTGATAAGCTTCTCATTTTATTGATTTCGTATCTTCCTCCTTATAAGGAGGGGCATATCTCAACATTCAAAATCTTGATTTGGACGTAATCAAAATTATATAGTAAAATATTTTATTGTAGGATACATAAGTTCTTTATTTTAGGGCAGCTAATAAATTTATTCATATTTTAAAAATTAGTTCAATCAACATGTCCTTATAATACATGACATTTTCAATTAAGAAATTCATTTTTTTAAAAAAAAAAAAACCTTGCTAACACTTTTAATCACATTTAAATTATTTTGATATTCTCTTGCCTAAAAGAACGAAGAATAATTTAGTCCTTACACGGAATGGCAAATATCAAATATCAATGTAATCTTTATAACTTTTATGTTTTCTAATATATTAATGATGATTTTATATGAAAAAATATTATATATATATATATATGATAGAGCTAATTAAAATATAGAAGGTAATTATATAGGTCTAATTGATGATTTAATGAATCATAATTCGATTAAAGTAATTTAAAATTTTTAGACTGATTTATTATATATAATAAAATATAAGAACATGCAAGTAATTTATCTTATTTTACACTTGTTAAGCCAACCAAGATTCACATCATTATGTCAGCTAGATCTTGAGGACTTGGTTACTGTTTGCTAGCCTCCTTTTTTTTTACCCTAAAAGGCAAATGCCTCCTTTTTCAAAAATAAAAAAAAAACAATTCCCAATGTAGAAGTTTTTGGGGCCACAATCTTTGTTACTTTCACCTTTTTTTTTTTTTCACCAACATGAATATACACCACTAGGGCTTTTAACAATCGAGTTAAAGTTAGAGCAAATTCGGGTAAGCTCGAACACAATTTTTTTTAAATTAAAATCAAGTCAATTTTGGTCGAGTTAACTCTAAGATGCTATTTGTTTGGCAGTTCAAAATTAACCTAATTTAATTTTAAACAGACATATCACGTCATTTATATAATTTAATATTAAAAATTAGCTTTATTTCACATCTTAATTACACATATTACTAAAATAATAACAAACTTATATCACATTTCTCATATATCTCAATATAATGACTAACTTTATTTCACAACTTTTAATAAAAAATATTTCTATTTAAATTTAATTTTAACCTTATTAAATTTAAATCTTACAAACAAACAAGTAGATGAATCGAGTTCGAATTTGTCTCGAAGGATATTTGAGTTTATTTAAAATAATTTTTTATTTTAATTTATATTAGTAATAAAGTTTAACAGTAATATTATTTTATATTATTATATCTACTCAAATGGTGGAAATGATAAAATAATTTGAACCCAAATATTTTTGGGATAGAGTGAAAGACAGTAATTAACCAACTTACTGAGCCATTATTAGTAATAAATATAGCAATAATTATATATAATATATGCATATAATTTTTTTGAGGCAACTCTAAATATATTTTGAATAAATCAAGCTTGACTCTAACTCTACTTGAAATATAAGTCAAGTCTGTTTTGTAACTTGAAAGTAAAGACTTAAATCAAGTTCGATTTGGGTCAAAATTCGAGTGATTTTCGAGCAATTTTTAAGTTTCGAATAATTTTATCAACCTCAACAACCTCATTCTAAATATATGAAATCACAGAAGAAGATGATAAAATTAAAGTTACAATAATTCATCTTAGTGTATGAGATTATACACTTTTATTTAAGTATTATGTAGGTATATTATTATGTTTAAATTTAATTTAAAAGTTGAACAAATAAAGATTTAATTACGTACGTATCTAAGCTAATTGTAAAAGCTAAGAATGTAAATTACCTGCTTGTCGTTGAGATATAAGATTTCTATTGTCTTGGTCCATAATATTGAATTATTTTACTTAAAATTTATTCTCAATTATTTTCATTTTTTTTTTTTTTGAGAGAGACTTATTTTCATTATTTGGGGTACACGGAGATATTTCATATAATGATAGTTAATAATAATTTATGTATACTTAATATATAATTTATGGCTTTAGCTCACAAAATAGCTTAGAGTTTGATTTAATAGGTGCATATTTGTTTGTGGTTGAATGGATTCTTGAGGGTTTTTTTTATTCTATTCAGAAAAAAAAAAGAATTCTTAATACATATATATACATATGCACTTTATAAATTAAAATAGCTACTAAATAGAAAATAATCAATAAAGATAGATTCTCTCATATAAGGTGGGATTATTAAGTGTAAACATGAAGAATTATCTATATTAATAGTCATAAATATTAATTAAATTATGACTTTAATCTTTTAGCTTAAGTTTTCAAGTTAATAATGTCTATTCGCTTGCATATTAATTTTGATTTGAATCCCCAAATATATATATATATAAATTTATCTCTTAATATTCATTTCACAAAGGTTAATGAGTATATTAGCTTAGATTTTTTTTAGTTAATGATATTTTTTCACTTATCTATTAGTTTTAACTATCGTCTTTGAGATTATCAACAAAAAGAAAAACTCTCGCCTTCAAATATTTCTGCTTTAACATTCATTTCACAAAGGTCTATAGAATTTCACTTATTCATTTGTAAATATTTGACGATAGTTATGAGAAATTTGAGGAGAAGAAATATTGAAGCTTTTATGGTGCTTGTCGTAGCTAGCCTCAAATTCTCAAGTGGCTTTTATTCATGATTTATTTTGAATTTATAATAAATGACTATTTAATTTAACCCTAATTTTGATCTGAATTATTCATATGTACAACATGAAATGAAGTTAAATGTTAGAGATTAAAAATAAAAAATCACAATAATCAAATATCATTGATAGCAAATTAATTGATGAATTTGAAATAAAATTTTAGCCTCCATAATCGAAGTAAATTAAAATTACACATATCTAATATAATAAAATGATAAAAAATGAGAAATACAAATACATAAATTTACATGAAAAATTTTAACAACAACAACAACAACCAAGCCTTAATCCCACTAGGTGGGACATGAAAAATTTTAACATAGGAAAAAAATCACTAGCACAGGAGAAAAACTACCATATCAAAAGAAAAATGTGTACAAAGAGAAACGACAATAATAGAATTTCAAATTTGAATCTGCTCTAACAAAATAGAATATATGTGTGTAAAATAACAAACTCTAAATTCGAGATTGATTCAAAGTAGTATAAGTTTATACTTACAGGGTGCCACCCTACACTGCTGCAGACCTCATCCAATCACTCTGCTTCTAACATCTGATTTAAACTTTTAATTTTTCACATTAATTTTTTTTTAAAATTCATCGCACTACACTGCAAGCTTTTCAAATCGGACCAAATAAAATTCGGATCACCAAACTCTAACGATATCATATTAAGCCCGAGCGAAATTTCTCCGATTATAACCCCCAATCCGATCACAGTAAATTCCTTCTGTCCTACCCGGTACTCTTAAATAATAAACTAATTCATGGGGAAAATAACAATAATAATTATGATTCTTCTTGCCGACATGCAATATTCCAACCCAGCACATGATTGTAATATCGACATCGATCACAATCTTGAAAGCTGAATGCTTGAAGGCCAGCAAGTACGGAAAACTGCAATTAATTACAAATAAAAAAATAAAAAGAATATAAGGAAACAAACTTTTCGCTCACTGATGCCAGGGAAGCACTATTCTACGAAGAAAATATTGCATTCAGAGAACTCATCACGTCAATTTTTCGTATACCAATTAAATGACGACAGCTAGCAGAGGGCGGGCCCACTACAGCTAGGTGCTATGATCAATGTGTTTGTTATAAATATAAAAGTACTTATTATAGGTATAAAAGTGCTTGTTATAAACATAAAAGTGCTTATTATTGGCATAAATGCGTTTATTATAAGTCTAAATATATATAAATGTACTTTTTATTCTAATAACAATCACATTTATGTTTATAATTCTAATAACAAGCATACTTATATATATTTATAATTAGAGATTTTTACATACAGGACATGAAATTTACACGAAATTATGCATTTCACCATCAATTCGTAAATATTACCACTATCACACCATATTCATTTAAATTTTACGCATTTCACATATTTCACATATTTCATATACTTTATAATATTATATGTAAATTAAAATATATAAATTCATTAATATTTAAATTTTAATATATATTTTATATTTTACTCTAAACACATTAATTTTCTTACTTCAATTAAAAATTATAGTCATGTGGATTTAAATTCGGCACCCTAATTGGAAATTTTAAATAGAATAAATAAATAAAAATACATAAATTCATAAATATTTAAATTATTATTTATATAAAGTAATTTATTTATAGTATTTAATTAATATATTAATAATATAGTTAAGATCAAGGCCAATTTAGAAATGTGAAGTTCACCATCAAAGAATATAGTGTGAAATATGTGAAATGCGTAAAATTTAAATGAATATGTTGTGATAGTTTATTTATGAATTGATGGTGAAATGCGTAATTTTGTGTAAATTTCATGTTCTCTATGTGAAAACCCCTTATACTTATAATAAGCACTTTTGTGTCTATAACAAGCACATTTATATCTATAACAAGCACATTGACCACAGTACCTTGCTACAGTGGGCCCGTTCTCTGTCAGCTATCGCCATTTAATTGATGTACGAAAAGTTAACATGACGAGCTCTCCGAACCCAATATTTTCTCCTATTCTATGAGCGTATTTCATGCAAGTGTGTATAAATAAACTCAGTGAAAATTAATATTAAAATATGAGTTAAAAATGTAATATATATTAAAATAATTTTATTTTATTATTAAAATTTATGTTGAGAGAGATGAAACGAGAATAAATGATTGCCTAGAAAACCTAGTGGGATGATTAAAAAAAGTTTGATTAAATACAAAGTCTAATAATAAGATTTTTTATTTTTTTACATTTTACATGAGCTTTGATATAAAAATAATTATTTGCACATTCCACATATATTTTAATATAATTATTAATTTTATTTTATACATTTGCTCATAAATAATAAAATTTAAGGTAAATAATATTAGAGTTCCTTTTGTTTTTTCTTTGTACATATAAGTCTTTTGAATTTTTAAATTAAACAGATTGGTATATTAGTTTGGGCAAAAATACAGTTTTTGTAACTAGCATTATTTTAACAATAAAAATACCATTATTACTATTAAAAAAGCTATTACAATAATCTTTTTGTTATAAAAATAATATTTATTATTATAAAAGGACTCATCTATACTTTTATACAAATGGGTTGATCAATCTTAGTAATTTAAAAATTAAAAATTGGCAAATGAAAGAAACTTAGATATTATTTACTTTAAATTAAATTTATTATAATTTAGTCGTCTTACCAACCAAACTTTTAGAAGGGAGATTTGACAAAAGAATCGATGTGAAACAGTGATCTAGGGGTGGCATCGAGTCGAGTTCGAGCGAGTTTCAGTATACTCAAACTCGAAAATTTCGATTTCAATGAGACTCGAAATCGACTCAAACTCGAATCATTTCGAGTCGAGTCAACTCGACTCGATTTAACTCGAGTTTGAGTCAATTTCGAATCAATTTCAGTTTTTGAATAAATTTAAATTACATAATAAAAAAAATACATTTAAAATAGTTACACTTTAACTAAATTTTTTTTTCATTTTCAATTTTCAATGTGTCACTCTTTCATAATATAATAAAAAAATTTAATAAATAATTTTATTTCGAGTAAGCTCGATTTTTTTCGAACGAGTCAAGCCAAACTCGAAATCGACTCGAAATAATTTCGAGTACACTGAATAGCTTGAAACTCGACTCCAAATGACTCGAATCGATTTCGAGTCGCATTTTTTATCGAGCGAGTTTCGACTTTCGAATAAAATTGCCAGCCCTACAGTGATCCATCGCGGCCACTCGTGTGAAACAATTCAAATTTTCAAGACCAATGTAAAATGCGAGTTCAATGTAGGGTCTTGGATATAATTTTTTCATAAATAAATCAAGCATTCGTTAGTCAGGGCCTNAAATTTTGTGTAGAATAATTAAAATAATTTATTTATTATTATTATTGTTATTCTTTAAATTAGTATTATTTTGGTCCTATTTTGATTCTGTTTTGGTCCTCGCGCCAAACAGTGCGAATGATTACAGGATGGAAGACCACGTTGGCTCGTCTCTTTATAGGCTCCTCCCGTAGGTATAGTACTGCTATTGGTGTGTTTATATGCGCCCACATATGAGCAAATGAGCCAATGGCAATAATACTTAAAAATAAATTAAAATAAAAATAAAAATAAAAACATAAACTCGCCTGGAAAGTTATGAATTATAATTTAATGCGTGTTCATGCTATTTTTAAATATTTAATTGTTCTTGAATCATTTTGTACTATTTCATACTTTTATACTCCAAAACTTTGGTAAAATCGTTAGTTTCAACAAAAAAATATTTTTTTTAAAATTTGGTCAATATTATTATACTGCCCTTTTCAAAAAAATATTATTATATTATGGGTATATGTCCAGGTTTAAAACATTCAATAAATTGAATATTGTATAAAAAAAATAAATAAATTGAATATTTATCTCAAAATATTTTTTAAATAATTTGAAAACATGTGTCTGTAAAAATTTGTTCTCTTTAACAATCATTGCGTGTTTACTTGAAAATTTTTTGAATCTTAATCCTATATTTAGTTGTTCATGTGGTACTGTCTCAAACAGATTTACTCTTATACTGAGCTAAATGTTAATGAACTGCACCTATTGTGTAATATTCTGTGATTCCAACGTAGAAACATTATCCACTTTGGGTTTAAAAAACTGTGTCACTTGAGCACTTTTCAATAAGTCATTCATCCCAATACTACTCCAGTCTTTACTATTTAAGATCGTATTATTTACTTATACAGCTTAAAATCTCATTTCTTTTTGATGTGGGATGATTCATTCTTGTACCCTCTCATCATTATTTATCGGATTAGAAGCATATTATGAGCCGCACTTTACTTCAGTGACTCATTTTTTTTATGACATCACCCGACAATCACTTTCAGCCTTCTCTGGCCACTGCTGTCACAATCCCACTAGCTTCTGCTTGGTTCATCATTGAACTATATCATACTATAGGAAGTTTTCTCTGATACCATATTGTAATATTTTATGATCTCAACATTAAGGTATTGTCATCTCAAAAAAAAAAAAGAGGTATTGTCTATTTTAATTTTAAGAAACTGCATGATTTGAATACTTCCATGAAATCACCTATCTCATTACTATTCCAATCTAAACAAGTTTAACTTCAACCACAGGCATCACATAGTGGAACCACTAATATTAAACAGCCACTTTTTTCATATTCAATATAATTTTTAATATAACTAATTCACTTTATTTTATATCATATATCTTTTTTTAAATGATCAAAAAAACCAGTTAAATTATTTTTTTATCCTCTTATCAAAGAGAATTTTTAAGCTTATTCGATTGTATTTCAACAAGAGAGAGGTGATGGGCGCACACTCCATGGCCGTTGATAAGATAAATTTGACGAGTAATAAGGATGTTTTTTGATGAAATGATTAAAAAAATATAAATTAATGAGAAGGTCGATATTACCTAAAGCTTAATTAATTGGTAAATTATCTGTAATAAAAATGCAATTATTTAGACCGATAAATCACAAAGTGTAATTAATTTAGGGGGCGTTTGGTTCGATGTTATCTTTGTGTTATATTACGTAATCTAAATGTCATCTTTTGATTAATAATTTTAGAATATAATAAAAGATTCTTTGTAGATGTCATTAAATCAAACAATTAATTTTTCTAGATAACATAACATAACATCAAGATAATACTGAACCAAACGCATCCTTAGTTTAATCATCATCTTTATTTATAAAGATTCATAAACTTTCAAACGTCTATATATAGAGATAAATGTGAGGCATAAAATCTCGAAAGATCATAGAAGAAAAAAAATGAAAAACTATGTACGTTCTCGAAATAATCATTTATAAGTTTAAAATTTACAATTTTATTTGAAAGTGTTTAAACATTTGGTTTAGATATTTATCCTCTTAAAATAATTGCATTATTACGTTTTATCCCCATAATTTATTGTCATCAATTAGGAGGACACACATATGAAGGTTGGATAAATCAAAATAATTATGCGTTCATTTAGAAATGATAAAATATAGATACAAAATAGTATTTATTTTAACAGATTAATATAAAATTAAAGATATGTTGCAAATAGATTTCATCTTTTTAAAATCCTTAATTTACTCCTTTTAGATCAAATTTTGTGTTACCATTTTATACATATTATATGATTATTTAATATAACACGTATTTCACATGTTGCACTCTTCGTGAATACTTAAAATATGTAGAGTGCACCTAAAGTCTCTTTTTCTCAATCTCTCTATAAAGAATGACGACGAATCCCGTCATGAAATGTGATCTTAGTGATAGGCAACCACCAAAGACACGTTGGTTTGCTTCATTCTAACGAGATTAATTAAGTAGATTGGCAAAAACAAATATAAAAGATAATATAACAATTCAAAATATAATATAAGAAATATAAATTGAGAATTTTAAAAAATTAGATCCATTTTCAGTGCTCTTTATGAATTGAGTGCTGATACCTAAAGTAAAAGTGATTTTTGTGACTATAAATTTGGCTATCCCAATATATTAAAAAAAAAGCAAGAAGAACAAATATAAAAAAAAAGTAATTAAAGAAAAGTGCAAAAAAAAAAATATAGGTAACATATACAAACTAAATTGTATTTGTGTTTTTAAAACGAGGAACTTTTTTTTTTTGAAGTAATAAAACGAAGGACTTCGAAGATCGATAAATGTGCACGAATAAAAATAAAATATAAATTTTGTGACTTTCATTATGTAAGCAGGATGAAATTAAAGGGTGACATTGGTAAGAAGGTAGATGTGATCTTGATGTTCAAATCAAAAATGAGTTAGAATTATACTCAGAGTTAAATTTCTTTGAGCCGAATCATAATTAAGCTATAATGTTACTCGGTTAAGTTCAATTCATACATCAGATCGGATCTATTGAAATTAAATTTGCCTCAGTTTATATATAAGGATTGTTTTTTAATTAGACAAAAAAATATGTGATCTAGATGTGGTTTGAGTACATTTATGCGAGTTTATTTCTGTAGTTGACTCAAATTTGAATTACAGTTAAAAAAATAATATTTTTTTTAGGAATAATTACTTACATGCCACACAATTTAATTTTATTTATACTTTACCCATTCATTCTTAGTTAATTACGCTATACACACTCAAAACATTATAAAATCTAACATACACATATTTTAACTTATTTCTATTATAATGAGTAATCATAATTTTTCNATATTTTTATTAAAAATTATTGAGTATGTGAAGTAAAATATTATTTTTTATATTAAAATTTTTTGTAAAATAATTAAAAAAAANGTTTAGGTGGCGGCAAAGGAAGGAGACATCCGCGATGTGAATTGATTTTAGGACAAATCAGTACTTTAGTGTGGTATTGAGGAAGAGAAAAATATGTACCATTAAGGCCCTGTTTGGCGTGAGGATCAAAACAGGACCAATCTAAAAAATAACAAT
>JAEMOT010003728.1:100231-120379 GCA_019297695.1 Apostasia ramifera | reverse complement strand
TTATATTTGAATTTGTGTAAAATGATTTAAAATATTTATTTATTATTATTATCATTGTTTTTTAAATTAGTACCATTTTAGTCCTGTTTTGATCCTATTTTGGTCCTCGCGCTAAACAGGGAAGTTTATGAAGTAGTAGAAACCGGTAGTTCTTTTCATTTAAATTAAGATTAATAGGTTCTATAAAAGAGAACTAAAGTTTATGTTTATAATCTAAAAATAATAATAAATTAAAACTGGGGAAATTTTTTGTGGCCTTTTGTTGCCATTCAAATAAAAGAAAATTATTATTTTTTTTCAAAATAATTTTATTCATTTACACTAAACCCAGTGAGACTAAATCAAATAAAACCAATGAATAAGTTCATGGGCATGCACAGCAACAAATTAGAATACATCATAAGAAAATATTAAAAGCATCCCATGCCATTTTCCGAGCAAGAGTAAAACCAGTGGCGGAGCCAAGATCTCGGACATGGGGGTCAGGTGAGGCCGACAATTATGAGAAGGAGGAACGAGAGGTGCAAGAGATCAGTTTGAAGCAAAAGGCTGAACAAAAATCATTGGATGAGGTGCTGACTTGATAAAGAAGACTAGATGGAGGCGGCGGTGATCAGCGGGAGCCTAATGATGGAAGCGACGTAAATCGACAATTAGCGATGCGAAAATCATTAGGAATCGATGGAGGGCCGGCTTAATGCGAATCAACTACTGATGGCTAGAATTTCACTTTAGCGAAGAGCCGGCTCAAGTGGCTAAAGAATAGTAGTAAGATAATAGAATGCGATAATGAATATAATACATAATTATTAATTAATTAAAATTATTATTATATTACATTATAAATAATAGGGTAAATTGCATCTAGGCTTTCGAGGTTAGAAGAGCGTTATAAATTGGTTCAAAATTTTCAAGACTTCATTTGAGTTCTAAAATTGTGAAGGTACTGTAGTTTTGGTTCTCTTTTAAAATATTATTGTTTTCACTATTTTTTAATTAAAAATATGAAATTTGATCATTTTTTACAACTTTAAACTATTTACATATTTCAAAGTTCTATTACACTCTTTTTTTATTTTTTTAAAATTTAATTTCTCTAATTTATTTATTTCTATATATTAAAAATAAAAAATAAAAAATATTAATATTAATATTTTAAAATTATATTCTAAAAAATCACAGAATTAACAAATATGATTAATCATATAATATTTTTATAAAAAATTAGCAATTAAATCTTAATTTAGACCAAAACTGTAGAGTTTTTGCAATTTTATAGATTAACATTAAGGTCTTAAAAAATTTAAAATTAATTTGCAATGCCCATTTGACCTCAAGAGCCTCAATACAATTTATCCTATATAATAAATTTATAGAAAATTATATATATATATATATATAATTAAAGAAGATTTAGGTAGTGCAATTGCACCCATTATTAAGGGCTGGTTCCTCCCTTGAATAAAACCTAGTGGCGACACACTTTGTTTGAGTGATATCGTTACCAATATCTTTGCATCAATCTTAATTCTTGAAACTATAAGTCGTGAGTAAATCGTAGCCGACTTTCACCGCTAGGTATATATTTAGTTAACATTATATTACAGAGAGAGAATTTGACATGCATGAATTTTTATAGAGCTTTGAGCATAGTTCCCTAGAAGGCTTGAATCACGATCGATATCAATGAGAATCAATGCGTCCTCGGCCGATCAATGCGTGTGTCGACGTTAGCTAGTCGTTACAATCCCTTCCCGAAGAGATCGCCATAAAAAAGCCGTCACGAGTTACCTGTCGTGTTAGAGTATAAACAGCAACTTTGTTGCAAGGTAAAAGGGTCTGCCAAGCTATAAACAATGGCTTATCACTGAACAAAAAAATGAAACTGTATCAATTTAGAGTTACGTGCCACCAATTATTTAACATATTGCTCCAAAAATAAAATAATTGGCAGTTCACGAGCGTACGTACATGTCCACTACAATAAAAAAAAAAAAAAAAACATTGATCAAAATACAAATTAAAGCAAATCTCAAGAACTTTAAAGTAATTTATCATTTTGAACATATTTACCTCATGGAAAGAAGTACTTGATGCTGCCAGAATGATGTCACAGGTCTCCCAATTTTTTTTCCTACTTCATATTTGCTACTGCGGCCTAATTTGGTTCGAGTTTTATTTTATAATAGAAAAAAAATATTTTATTTTTTAAATTTAATGAGAAAAAAATTATTTTAATATTAAAAAATACTTTAAAATGTGAAATATTTTTTATAATTGAAATTTGAATTGTGTAAACATTTTACTTCGAACTAAATGAGGCTGTGAATGCGTTCTGATTGAGGTTCCTACTGCATGGATGAATATTATCATATGCTTTTAATTTTATCACCTATTGTATTATTAAATGCATGAATTTAAATTAAATACTATTCTCACATCGTATTTGATTCGCGTGTCTTTCAACAATTAAGATACACAAAGTTCTCGTTTAATTTGGGAGTTAAATTTTGAATAAAAATATATTTATTTTATAAATTTAATGAAAAAATTAATTTAATATTAAGAAATATATAAAATATAAAATAAAATTAAAATTTGATATTTATAATTGAAATTTGTGCTGAGCTGAAAAAAAAATCTGAACCAAACAAGCCCAAAGAAAAGGAGAAAAAAATAAGATGTAAATAAAAATAATTAGAAAAAAATAAAAATAAAAATTTATGTGAAAATTAATAATTATAAAAAATTATGAAAAAATGTAACTCCAAGAAAAGAATTATAAGAGGAGCATAATAACAAAGCAAATGAGAATTTTATAGAAAAACAACTACTATTTCATGCAGGTAGCTATTTTCTCTATTGTAAAGTAGAAAAGTAGATTGCTAAATATTAATTTTTTTTTTTATAAAATTTTGTAATACCGAAATTTTTTTCATATTTGAAAAATATGACTCTAGCTTTGAGTTTAGACATAGAGCCTTAGCGTGTGCATTCAAGTGCTAGTTTATGATAATACATTTCTAAATGTCAAGATATATTACATTCAAGTCCAACACTCGTCATATTTTTATCAATTTTTGTTGTTGAAAGCCTCTTCACTTAGATGAATCTGGCTAAGATTGCTCCGCAAAAAATGTGTAGTTAAAAAATTGCTATCTTGAGAACTAAAGTCTGAATCCCAATAATCCTCTTCCTTGACTTAAAATTTCTCTATAGAAGTTTTTCAGATTCCATTCTAATTCGCTAAAGACAACAAGGTGACTCTAATCGGAGTATATATATAGAAATCAAAATTGAACAAATTTTAAAATTTGACTTTAAAAATGAGTAATGAATACATAAATTCATGAATGTTGAACCCATCACTACCCGAATTAGACTGGGGTTAGCTGGTGTTTGGTCGACAACACGAAGAACAAGACCTAATGGTTATGTATGTCTAAGCTAGATATAATCAATAGTTCCCTAAATTCATATTCCCATATTCTCATAATATTTACCTCATAATAGATAAATAATAAGACTCTATATTACAAGAATTTTGTAAAACGAAATAATTAGGACAATTTTCATATTGAGTAATGAAAAATTAATTAATAATATGATTTGTTATTATTAAAATGAGAATATTAAGATGAATATATGATGGAGAATTGAACGAGTTGAAAATTCCCCACTGCTGCCTCCCGTAGGAGTTTGGGCCGTGTTTCAGTCCCAGTGTGGCTGATCATCTTCTCGGACCAGCTACTGATCATCGCCTTGGTAAGCTATTTGAACGCGTAATATAGTTAAAAATAGGTATAAATGATTCTATCAAAAAAAATATATGAAGGAGATAGATTTAAATTAATTTGATTAAATATCACAAAAGGTTTTATGAAATTGAAATTAATATAATCAGTTGTATTTGATAAATTTAATTTAAAAATAAAAATTTACGTTATCAAAAACAGGAACTAAATAATGAAAACAAAAAAAAGTTTGATACTTTTTATTACCTTCTCGGAAATTTTAGCACAATCATTTACATTTCAGTGAATCAAATGTATACTCCCAACAGCTAAGATTTTACCCTTGAAAGGGGAAAAGAAAAAAGAAATTGAAGTCAGATCTAGGGAAGTACATATGCACTTCAGATTTCATGGCAGATGACTTCAGGATAAAGAAGGGAGAACCCAAACCCTGTTTATGTCCTCTTCTCCTCAGCTAAACTTTTTAGACCTCACATGTGATTCTTCTCTCTCTCTCTCTCTCTCTCTCGCTCTCGCTCTCTTCGTTTCCCTCACAATACTACAGTGATCACTTGGCCGTCCCAAGTCAAGTAAAATGGCGTCCTCTGTTTCGAGTTCTCCCCTGTTCTGTTCCGTTACGTATAGATTATATGTAATCAATGGCCACTTGCATATGGCTGACCGCCTTCAAGCTTCGATTAATGCCAAGTAGGCACAGATACTTGCTTTCTTCTCGCCAGGCTCACCTCTGTCTTCGCTCACGTGGCGTCCCCTCCTTTATAAACCTCATCCCCCATCCCTCTGCTCAATTAAGCTCTCCATACATCATCTTTCTCCGTCTCTATCCACAAACAACACCTTGCGGTCTCATTCGCCATTGAAACACAGAATTTCATGGCTTTGGAGGCAGTGGTCTATCCGCAGGACCTATTAGGGTACAGCGTGAAGGAGATGTACGGCTTCGGAGGAGGTTCATGGGGGTGGGAGCTTGACCCTGGGTTGGTGGAGGAGGAGAAAACCGAAGGTTTATATGGGAATTGGGAGGCGTCTTGCTCTTCGGCGGCGCTGGGTTTCGAGGACTGGGATGTGAACGTCGTCTCGCCATCGCCGGAGCTGGAGGTGGCTCCGACGGAGGCGGCTGCGGCGGCCTCCGGTGGAAGAAGAAAGAGGCGGCGTACCAAGAGCTCGAAGAACAAAGAGGAGGTGGAGAACCAGAGGATGACCCACATTGCCGTCGAACGCAACCGTCGGAAGCAAATGAACGAGTATCTCGCCGTACTTCGCTCCCTCATGCCCCCTTCCTACGTCCAAAAGGTCTCTCCCTCTCTCTCTCTCTCTCTAAAATTTTGAGGACGATTTGATGTTGATGGGTTTTAAGTATTAAGGGCGATCAAGCTTCCATAATCGGCGGCGCCATAAACTTCGTGAAGGAGCTCGAACAGCTCCTGCAATCTCTGGAGGTTCATAAGCAGCTCAAGGAGCAGGAAGAGAACAGAGTCGAACACCTTTCGGTTACCACTCCGCTAGCCAGATTCTTCACCTTCCCACAGTATTCTTCCACTCATACTGCCGGTGCTGTCGCCGGAGAGCCGGCGGATAAGACCCCGGCGAACCCGTCGGCTGTGGCGAACATCGAAGTGACGATGGTGGAAAACCACGCCAATCTGAAGGTGCTGACAAGAAGGCGACCGAAGCAGCTCCTCAAGCTGGTGGTCGGACTGCAGAATCTCCGGCTGACGACGCTCCACCTCAACGTCACCACCATCGAGCCCATGGTCCTCTACTCCTTCAGCCTCAAGGTGAAGTTTTCCATAGACGAATTGACCAAAAGATCAATTTTTTTACTTGATTTACTTCAAAGAACCGCAATTTACGATTTGGGTTATGTTCCGAAGGTGGAAGAAGACTGCCAGCTGAATTCCGTGAACGAAATTGCAGCGGCGGTGAATCAAATGGTGGGGAAGATCGAGGAGGAGACCGGGTTCTAGCTTTTTAGACTTGCCGAATTTGTCTTCCTCCTCCTCCTTTGTACTGAAATATGTAAAAGTTTAATTTAGATCCATAAAAAATAAATTGTGAAAATTACAAAAGTAGTCTTGAGTTGAATGATAAAGAAGCTCCCCTTCCATTTATAGTAGACGGTTAAAATAGATCTGTTCGTAGTAAAATCTACGAATTTAATGTTTATTTTGCTTTCATTTTCATTTGATTTTCAGTCTTCAGAGGCGTACAAAGATTTTCATGAGCTAGTTGTGGGTTAACAAGTTTTTTTGATAATATCTAAAGAATGGAATCAAACATTAAGCAAGAATGTGTGCTCCTGGAACTTCAATGGAGCATGTTCTGCTGAACCAGAGGCAGATAAAAACAGCCTATTTTATGATGTCGAGTTACTTCAACAAACATAACTTTTAATATGTTAAATAACGTTTCCTCAAATTAAATCTTACGAAAATTAGGACCGATCGACTAACTAATAATAATTAACATATTTAGAGGAAGATGAAGAACAGCAGAAGCTAACAAATCAGACTGCATTATATGGGTATCTTGTAATTAATATATCTAGAAATCCATGCAGCCTATTCTAATGGAAGCGGCTTAAGAAAATCGCAAAGGAACAAAAGAAAAGGAATCTTTGCTGATGCGTTGGTCGTGATTTACTCTGCTGCAAGCATTGATCATGGAGAATTCTCAAGCGTCAGGCGAGAAATTCAGACGTACGAGTTGAGCTGAATCGAGGAAGAGTCCAGAAATAACCGGTGTTAGGTTGAGTTATCAGAATCAAGGCCAACTATACATAAATAAATAATGAAATATAATATATATATATATATATATAGTTATATATAATTATATATATTATTAAGGTGAGCAAAATAAGTGAAACTCAAAACTCACTCGTAATTTGCTTGGTTTGAATTTGACTTGATTTTTTTATGACTCTTACTCAACTCGTTCGAAATAAAATTGATTGACCTTGTAATCGATTTTATATCAATATAGTGATTCATTTACAGACTTTTCGAATGTATACTAAAATATTTTATGTATAAATATGCTATATATGATATAAATATATATATATTTAAGATATTTATTTATAAATATATATATATATATATGCGTGCATAATACATAAAATTTTAACTAAAAAATTATATATGAAAAAATATATCTTAATAAAAATTAAGATTTAAAATTAATCTCAATTCAACTCAAAAATAAATTTGAAATTAAATAAATTTTAATTAGCTCAAATCAAACTCGGCTAGAATTCGAAATCTTTGAGTTTGAAATGAGGTAAAGTGGGTTAAACCTCGCTATCTGCCTTAATATTATATTGAACACTCAAATTTGCATAAGAGGGTATTTGGTTCAATGTTATTATGGTGTTATATTATGTTATTTAGAGAAAATAATTATTTGATTTCTGACATTTATAAATAATATTTTATAATAAAATTATTAATTAAAAGATGACATCTACATTACATGATATAACATCAAGATAACAATAAAGGGGGCGTTTGATTCGTTGTTGTATATCTTGATGTTATGTCATATATAATTTAGTTGTCATGATATTTAAATATCATTTTTTGATTAATAATTCTATAATCTTATAAAAAATTATTTATAGATGTCATTAAACCAAGCAATTGATTTCTCTAATGGGGCGTTTGGTTCATTGTTATTTTGGTGTTACGTTATATAATCTAGATGTCATCTTTTGACTAATAATTTTATAGTCTAATAGAAGATTATTTATTATAGTTGTCATTAAACCAAACAATTGCTTTCTCTATATAACAAACATAATATCAAGATAATTGTTGATGCAAAAAATGCACCACCACAGAGAGAAATGAGATAACAATTTTTACGTGAAAACCCGAGTGTCCGAGGAAAAAACCACGACGCCATCCAGGCGATTTGAATCCACTAGTCGAATCTCCTCTTATAAAGCTTGATCTCTAAATGAAGACCGAATAAGTACAAGAGGGATAGAGAAAGAGGGGCAGCTCAGCCCGAGAGAGAGAGTGGAGGAAGGGTTCTTAGAGAGAGCAATCCCCTCTTATTTATAGCTTGGAGAGGAGGGGACATAGCAGGTTTAGTCTGCCACATCTGACACCTACTCCTGCAAAGGACGATTAGGGAGTGGGCTCCCATGCTGTCTTAAATGCTGAGTTGACACAGTAGTACGGAGGGTACAATCTTGTGATATCTCTTTGAGCTACTGTTCGGCAAGGGGCTGCTGTTGAGCTGCTGTTCGACAAGGGGCTGGTGTTGAGCAGTTGTTCGGCAAGGGGCTGTTGTTGAGCAACTGTTCGACAAAGGTTGTTAGAGAAGGTTCTAACAATAACATTAAATCAAACGACCCCTAAATAATATAACATAACAGTAAGATAATATTAAACCAAATGTTCCATAAATGAATTTTAAAGAACATGCATGTCAACTTAAACTGTGTTTTTATTTTTTGAAAATAAAAAAGTTAACTTAAACTGTGTTTTTAAAGTAACTTAAAAGTGTGTTTGGATTGCCTTTTGGTGGGAGAATAACTTTCTTGTGCAGCTTAAAGTTATAAAGTAGTTGTGGTCCGAACTTAAAAATTTAACTTTTGTGAACAGCTGCTTTAATTGTACATATATAATTAAAGATAATAATATATGTACTCTCAAATATCTAATTTAATATCCCACAGTGCACGCAATGTTCTTGCGCTAGCTAATCTCCCCTCCTCAAGCCCACCTTGGAACCGACCTCGCTGGCCATCTTTTTCGGCTCGTTCAGTTCGAGCTTTCTTTTTGATCAAACAAAAATTTTAATCTTAAAAATCAATTTTATCTCACATCCAACACAAATACAAATATTAGAATTAATTTTATTTCATATTTTACATACTTATCAGCATTAAATTGAATTTATTTTTCATTAAACCGAAAAGATAAACAGTTTTTATGAAACAACTCTGCAACAACTTTTACTGTATTTTACCAAATAAAAAAATAGTTTATACAAGCACAGTGCTCTTCCATACAGCACAACACTAATGCCAAATATAGACTTAATTGAAGTTGATTATATATTTTAATATGAACTTATTTTATTAAGTCAATTATCACATATTGCAAGAAAAACGCAAAAACACAAGGATTTAATGAGGTTTAGCTCATCTTAGAGTCACATTCTCGGTTTGTAATAAAACATAGAATTTTATGTATGAAATGGGATGGAAACATCAATTTTAAGACATTTCAAAAAAATAATTTCATAATATTTTTATAATAGTAATGAGAACAGCCAGAATTAATCATAATTAATAAGATTTATTATGGAATAAATTAAGGGAGTGTTAGTTCGATATTATCTTGATGTTATGTTATGTTATGTTATCTAAAAAAAACAATTATTTGGTTTAATAATATCTGTAAATAATCTTCTAAGAGATTATAAAATTATTAATCAAAAAATAACATTTAGATTACATAACATAACATAAAGACAACAATAAATCAAATATCTTCTTAACCTCGAAAGGAATCATCTTAGCAGTTTTAGGGGAGTTGATGAAGATTTGAATGATATATTAATACCTAATATATATATATAGTAATACATGAAATCAATAATATAACACACACATGTAGCTGAATGCTTTAACAAATGCAGATGCATATCAAGGTAGAAAATAAGCAGTTTGAGAGTTTCAGCAAGGGTGACTAATCATTTGTACCTCATCCTGATTAAAATTCAGCATACAGGCAAAAAGCCTGCGTAGCTCATCACATGTGCTGCAGTTCTATCAAGTTCTGTGAGAATTTTGTCACCTTCTGGTAAATAATGTTTTGAAAAGATTTTTCAGTACTTTCTATATGAACATTTTGCTGTCATATTATATCTTAGTTTATACAACTGTAGATCACAGGCTGATCGTTTTAATTTCCTGCTATAATTAATTGGTGAAAAGAATAATAATAAAAGCTATACCTATTTGATTGAAAGAAAATGGAAATTTCTAGATTAGGATTTTATATTAATATAATTAGAGATCAATTATATACGTTTAAATTAATATACATGCAAAACTTGCCAATACTTCCAGCCTGTTGAGCAAAACCTATCATCAATGCATGCATGTTAGAAACTTGATGGCAGTACTAGAGATAAAATTAGTACGTAAATACAGATTTCATGAGATTCACCCAAGTTAGAGTTATGTCCATAATTAGGCTGTGTTAAATAGTTGAGAATTCAGAAAAACTTATATCGTTATTCTAACTCGTAGATTATTCTAAAACTTTTGTGTATGGTAATGCAGAAATTCTATCTTATACAAATGGATTAGATCTCTTGTGAAAGATTATTGCATGTAGTGCATTCGAATCCAATGTAATCTGTGGAAAAGAAAAGGTGGGAAATATATAGATATCAAAAAAGAGGCACATGCTTTTTTCACGTACGTGGATAAAATCCCAACTGAGAAAAACCACGATACCTTTGATGGTAGGTGACTAATTGAATGCACTTCAATATTATTTTAAAGCTACGTATAAAAGAGAATGTATAGAGTAATAATCTTTTGAACCTCTTATTTACATCTATCGTATCCTTATTAAGAAGATTCCTTCAAGACCAGTGAAAGAAGATGAGGGAGGAAAATCGGGGTTCTTTCTCCTCTATATCTGAGAAAGTTGTGGTGAGAATTGCCAAAGTTCTTCATTTTTTTATACTTTTGGATATGACGAGAAAGATTATATATCGAGCCTTTTGTTTCTCCTTTTTTATTTGGTAAGAAAAAGTGTAATGGACCCTTTTTGCTGATAGGGAACTTTCCTTCTGCAAAAGTTTATCACTAGTTAAGAATAATACTTCTAGATCTATTCTTTGAAGATTGAAGATCTTTATACTAACGTTGTCACTCATTTATTGGTCTCGTGGATGCAGTAATAAATTAATGAGAAAGACGTACATGATTTAACTAACAAATATGCTTGAGTGCAACTATCGTACCATGTCTTGTGATTGTACATGAATCAAATGGCGTGGCAGATAAGTGAATTACATTCATGGTACAGTGTCATGTGGGCCAACAGGTTTGCACCCGAGATTTTGTGCGAAAAATTGCTAGTTGGGCATTGGGCATTAATACGTCTCATGAGATAGATTCGAAAGATGGCTTGTGAACACATCACAACATAGTTTTGGCTGAAGATGAGAGTCACAACATGGCCTATGATTATGAGCCAGGTGAACTCCATAGGTCTTTATACAGTCTAATGGATGCTAATGGTGACCACGAGGTAGCAAAGCACTACCCTGTATATAAAACCAAAGTGACATCGTATTATTGTATTTCCTTTTTTTTTTTAAGAAGGGCTGTCCTTTTGCCATGTGTACGGTTCAAATGGAGGTTAACGTTTTTTTTATTGCAACGCCACATGCTCTTGATCTCATATGAAAATCTGCCAGGATCATATAGATTTACGCTTGCATTTTGCAACTCTACTTTGCAAAAAATAGTTTTATAGTAAAATCTTCTGGCACTAATTGATCCAATATAAAAGAGAAAAGTAAAGTAGATATACAGCATGTGAATTTATATGTTAGAAAATTAATGCTAATTAATTATGAGATCAAAACACAGAAACAATAAAATTTAGTGAGGTTCACCCTAAGTAAAGCCATAGCTAGGTCATCACGACGAAAGAAGAATTTACTACGATGAAAAATTATAAGAACATTACGAAAAAACTCATATCATTCTAATCCAGTCAAATCTAAATAGTCTTCCAAAAATACGATATTAAATTCCCCTATAAATAAATTTTATTCGAGGGCAATGCCTTCAAATTCCTGAAACACCTGTGATGTATTCATTTGTTTAGAATTGAAAATTGTACGAGTTAAAATTTCAAGCATCTCAAAAACTAATTAAATGTTAGTAGAACAATTTATGCAAGTGAAGGGAACTATAGGGAAAACGCAACATGAGAACCATTCAGACCTGCAATTGTTTTCGTTCAAGGCAGAGCTGAAGGGGTCCCCTCTAAATAGCTCAGATGGCAAGGGGGTCTTGTCTCTTGTGCCTCATGCATTCCCCCTTAATATAATCAAAAATAAAAAATAAAACTGAGAACAAGATTTCCATCAGAGAAACCAACAGGAAAACATGAGGTCAAGCTTAATTGCAGACATTGGAGGCAATTGCACAGGGTTGCCCACAAATTCGTTAAACAAGTATTTTGGAACATTATATATAAACCTCACCTAACAGTTCCGACAGACCTGATGGACATTGGGCCCCTTCAAAATCAGGCTTTTGCCCATGACCTAGCTTGGTTGAAGTTCTGTAAATTTTTTGAGTTAAATCTTTTGTGATTGAATAGCACTCATCATAAATATATGAGAAAAGTCTTACAAACAAATACACAGAGAAACAAAAAATATGTTGAGATACTTTTACTCCTAACTCGTCTATAAATTTTCAATTAATTATCCGGTCTAAGTTTTAGTACATGTATGCTACGCAGACATTTCAGTCTAAGGATAGCATTATTGGAACCCAAAAAAACAAAATAAAAAATTATCTGTGTCGTGAAATAATATATGATCTACGTAAGGGATAGGGTGAGATTTATATGGTTTAAGAATGTCAGTTCCTCTCTTCTCTCTTTGTAACTCCAAATTGTAAATTCCTTCCCCAAGATGCAACCCTTATTTTGGAAGAACCACATTAAATTTAGACTCAATGAACTTCACTTTTGTAATATCCTGTGATTTAAATGTAATGGTATTATTCATTTTAATTTTAGGCCAGGGACTGCACGACTTGATCAATACTTCCCAAGTGATCACCTATTGCAATACTAGTTTAGCTCAAACATGTCTAATTATAGAGTTTTCATTATTATCATTACAATCTTTCCCAAAAAGGTGTCTCAATTAGTTAGGATCACGTTATTTACCTTTAAGATATAGTACGATTCATTCATGTGCCTCTCGATCTTATCACTCATTATTAGGCCTAGAAGTATGCTAGGAGCCGCACTCTTCGGATACAAGTGTCACAAGCCCACTAGTCTCTGCCTAGTTTATCCTCGAATTATATCATATTTTCGGAAGTCCGCTTTGATACTATATTGTAACATCTTATAATCCAAATGCATGTTATTTTGGTATTAAAGACTTGCGTAACTTGAACACTTCTCATGAAGGCTATTCATCTTAGTGATACTCTAACTCAAGTTCACTTAATTATAAAATTTTTCATTATAATTAGTCTCATAATTTTATTATGAAATGTGCTTCTATAATTTGAGATTATATTATTAATTATATAATTCAAAAACTTCTCACTTTTTTGATGTGCTATAAATTCATTCTTATGCTTCTCTCACTACTCATCATTAGGCTTAAAAATCTATTAAAGTATCAATAATTCTCCTTTTCAAGGATATTATTCAGCGATCATTCTCAGCTCTCTTTGACTATAGACACTACAGCTTTTATGTCCCTGTGTAATTAAGAGTACTTAAAAGACATGACATCCGATTCTCTTTTTTTTTTTCGAATCTTTATTAGTCTTATCTCAATATATAATTTCAGACTTTTCCTAGATATATGTTTGTTACTTAAAAGAATTAAAATGTAGTTAAAACCTGTATCCATCAGACCACTTATTACTAGTATGATATTCAATTATCCCGACAACACCTCTTATAATTATTCCCTTAGCAAACAAATTGCAAAGAAAATGACAAGTCTCCGCAGCTATTCTTGAATTCACTCAAAAAGAACAAAGCTCATGTCATGGGCTGGCTTAAACCATCAGAATCTCCTTTTCATGGTCCTCTAGAAAGCATGAAAAGGACCTATTATTCCAATCATATTACTTGAAATATAATCAAGCATTTTTGAAGGACAGCTTGAATTCATATTGTTACAATTAATGCTATTTCTTTTGTGGTATTAATAACATTCTAACAGTACTTGTATTTTGTTCCTATGGCAGGATTCATTGTTTTTTTGGCATATTACTTTGTGAAGTAGTATGTTCTCAATCAAGATTGTCTCATTTACCGTTTTACGTAATTAACAAGCTTGAATTTCAACCATCTAATTCTAGTTATTTACTCTTTTTTGATTTCGTGGTCATGATACGACTTTGAGGGGGATATGGGAAGTTGGTAATAGGTAAGGGTGGTCATGAAAAAAAAAATACTGAACAAGGTCCAGATAGGATTCCTCACATTCAGTTCCATTAATGGGTAGAACCAATTTGAAAGGAGATCGGTTTAGAGTCGACAATGAAATTGGCAGAACAAATCTAGAACTGAGAACTGTTACCAATATTCCTAACCAGTTTCATGTTTTGAAATATCTTTTTCAAGTATTGATGTTGTTGACAGAGAGAGATGAGAGTCTTGAGAATTAGTGATATGTAAAGTTTCTAGCCCAGAACACTAACTCAGAGGAGGAGCCAAGAATTATGGTAGAAGGACTAATACAAGAGGAAGAAAGAAAAAAGTATACAAGCTTAGTGTCTGTCCTCGATGATCGTGGGCCTGAGTGTCTATCAGTGATTCTCTACCTATTGATCTCCACCCAAAGGTATTTATAGATGAGCTATAGTAGAGTTTAGCGAGTTTTCGAGTATAATATTATAATCATTGGCTTCATATTATCGACCTCACAATTGCTGGCTCAAGGAAGACTGTCGATAGTGGTAAGGGCACGCGGGTTCTCAATCTATGTGACTGGTAGAAACCTATAACATAGTAAAAATTGTGCAAATGTGGCAGTCTCCATTAGGTTGTGGGACAACGACAGCTGTGGATGACCAAACATTGTGGTCGATATTACAGAAAGCTCTGGATGATCAAACATCATAGTCGGGGTTAGAGATCTGCAAAAGTAAAATATGATTAGTCAAACATCATCACCAAATATCGTGCACGCATGATGATAAAGATAGAAAGCCTTAGATGCCACGTGTACAGCTGAGATTCAATGCTAAATCTAGATGTTAATAGATCCCTTTTTCTTAAATGATCGTTTATGAAAGTTGACATATTAGCAGCTCTACTCTGAGAACTCTAGATGCTCCCATAAGTGAGAAAGTATTTTGTCTAGATTCCTTTACTTTTTATATGCTCTCACAACCATGTCACTTCCTTCTATTTCCTCGATATATACTTTTCATAGAAGCTTAGAGTAGGAGTCCTTGCTTGTTAAGTTCTATTTATTTTCTCCAGGTCTCATAACTATTATAAGTTGAAAAAGCTGCTCACATCTTTGCACATCCCTCCAATAAGAACAGTCAACTATCTAGACTTATTAGATGACCTTTTATTCGTATCACAGAATGAGAAATTTTCGAAAACTCCTCATTCACAAGTATGCCTTTTACCCACCTAAGTATTTGAGGAAATGAGATTTCTTTTAGAGGACATTTAGTTCAGTGTTGTTGTGATGTTATGTTATGTTATTTTGAGAAGATAATTATTTAGTTTAATGACATGTATAGATAATCTTTTAAAAAATTATAAAATTATTATTTAAAAAATAATATTTAAATTATATGACATACCATTAAAATAGCATTGAACCAAATACCTCATAAAATGTCATATAATTAATTATTTCATCATTATTAGGGGAGTAATACTTTGAAGGTTAAGTTAAGGCCAAAATATAAGTGACGAAAATCGTTCAACTCAAAAGCTTAGTCTAATATATAGTTTGAATCAACAGATTTACATAAGCTCAATTTATTATTGAGTATCTAATATGAGATAATTCTCATATACAAATGAACACTCTTTAAATCTTTTTGCTTTCCTTGAGAACCTTCTCAAAGCAAATTAGATGTTGAATAAGTCATTCGATTTTATTCGTCAATTTTGTTATCAAAAGAATGGACCAAGTCGAAGAGCTCAACATTATACGAGTATTGACCCTTATACGTACCCATTGGTCTAGGGTTTTGGGTTGAGAGAGTTTCCACTCGCTCGTAAATTGATCTCAGCTTAGACCCCCAGAGTTATTATTCGTATAACAAACTCTTACTTATTGATCTAATTAGTTTTTAACTTAATGGATGCTCATTGACTTATATCCAACTCAAGCACCCAATATTTGGGTCATCAACTTTAGTTAACTATTTGGTATCATAAAAATTAAAACCTCAATGGAACTCATTAGTTTTTATATATAAAAAACTTAAATTGAAACTGATCTAACTTATGCTAATTATTCGATTAACTAAATTTTTGAGTTGATTAACGACAACTATTAGTTTTTAATTACAATAATAATAAATATAAATTTTATCAAAAATATTAACAAAATATTTCATCCATATAAAAAGTTAATTAGCCTAAATTACAAAAAAATAATATTATCTTTTACAAAAAAAAAAAATATTATTAAATTTATAAACTAATTAATTAAGGTATAATCTTAATTAAAAAAAAAACTAATGCTAATACCCAAGAACACAAACAAAAAAAATATACAGATGAATAACTGACTACAATGTTCTTAATTATGTGTATGAATGTGTGAGTGAACAAACTGAAAGGAGAAAAATATGTTTTAAATTATCAAAATTTACAATTTTAGTATAATAAAGTAAAAATATATTTAATAAAATAGTTTACTATAATATATCAATATATTTAATAGTTCCATAATAAAATACTAATCCTAAACTGAAACTATCAATTTCTACAAAATAAAAAACTAAAACCGAGCTCAACAATACAGTTAACTGAAAGCTATGGTTCAGTTTAATTATTCGATTTTGATTTAGTTTTACGATTTTCGATATTTTGTTCTCTGCCCTACTACATCCCTAATAGAAATCATCTTCCACGAACTATCTATTACTCAAATATCTGGCAAAAATATTATCGTCACAGCTATCTCAAAAAACAATAATCATAATATTTACTACTCGTCTCCTTATCGATTATTCAATGCACTTCTTCGATAGCTAAGCACTCATCTTTCTGGCACTATAAATAGCAAAAATCGAGCCATAAAAAGGAGATTCTTTCCGTAGCTATTCAGAAACATCATTGTGAATCGCTTGTATTCAATCATAACGAAGCTTTAAGCTCCAAACGCTTTGGTGAAGCGATTTTTTTCCTTTTCCAAATGAAAAGTCCTCTTCACTTTTCTTATTTTCAATTTTCCCCTTAGCTAACTCTTTCAACCATTTAACAATGGTTGATGAAAACCCACATTACCACAACTTATTCAGTTATATATAAAGAATTATACCATATTGAATATTAAACACAAGTTGCGATATTAATGTATTATTTATAGTCCAATTTATAGTCCTTACTCGTTGGTAAATCCCCTAACAAGTGGTATCGAAATTAAATTCAATTGGCTTAGTGGATTCAATTATTCGTGCAAATTGTACTCCTAAATTATAAAAGCAAGTAACTCTCACTGTGGCTCTATGTTGAGTGGGCACTTTAGAAAAATTATTGGGATGTACATGAAGAATTATCTGATGTTGAATATTAAACACAATTGTAGTGTTAATATGTAATTTATGATTTTTACCAATTAGCCTAAGCTTTTGAGTTAATAAGTATCTTTCAATTATATATTATGCCTAATTTGAGCTCCCCTGTAATAACTCTCCTAACATAACTCCGACGGGAGGGTAATAGAGTAGTACACACCTTAGCCCGATACGCACTTCATATAAAGGCTCAAAAAGTGTGGTTTAAGGAAGCTCCGTATTTTATTCAAGCCGTTATTAGAGAAGAAATGCTCATGTGTAAGATGGACTCTCAGTGTAGTTCTGTTTTGTCTTAAGTTTGTTGCACCCTGAAGGGTTTTTATCAAAAAAAAAAAAAAAAAAAAACATAACTAATGATTTTGATGAAAACTGCTGGCTTTTGACCACTCCTTAATTCTACGAAAGAAGTTAAAACGGAGGAAAACTTTGACAAAAAAGAACTGAATTCAAAGTTGCATATCATTTAGGTCCAAAGGATAATATAAAATAGATTTACGAATTTCAAAAATGTCCAATGAAGAGTGTGGGGTTAATATTTTATTTTAATTAGATTCTTTTTATAAATTCTAACAAATTTATTTTTAAATTAAATTTTAAAATATAAAATGACAAAAATACTCGTTCCCTTCTCTCCCTTCCTTGATGCTTCCTCCAGTGCCTCAATGCGCCTCATTCATTGCGGCCGTTGCTTGCTTTGCGACCGGTGTCCCTCACGCCTGTGGGCAGTGCACCCTTAGGAAAGACCCACCAGCAGGAGCCATGGGGTAGCTCACAGCAGCCCTGCATGACACCCAGCTTGCAGGCGACGAAGCTCAGAGGCCGCGACAACAGAGCGGTGCTGTGATGGGGGCGGCAACAGAGAGAAGAAAGAGATGAGAAAGGTATTTTTATTATTTTTATATTTTAAAATTTTAATTTCGAAATAAATTTAATAAAAATTAATAAAAATGATCGGCCCTGTTTGACCCGAGGATCAAATCAGGACTAAAGTGATACTAATTTAAAAAACAACATTAATAATAATAAATAAAAATTTTTAATCATTCTACACAAATTCTAATATAAAAAAATATTATTTTACTTTACATACTCAATAATTTTAAATAAAAATATATACTTTATTTCACATTCTAAACCAAAATATTCGAATGAGTATTTTGGTCTAGGATGTAAAATAAAATTAATTTTTTTATTAAAAATTATTGAACATGTGAAGTAAAATAATATTTTTTTATTAAAATTTGTGTAGAATGATTAAAATTTTTTATTTATTTATTATTATTATTATTATTGTTTTTTAAATTAGTATTATTTTGGACCTGATTTGGTCCTGATTTAGTCCTCGCGCCAAACAGGGCCTAAAAATTGAAAAAAATATCAATCTCAGGAACACTATTTAAATTTTTTGAGATTGTTAATCTATTTGATACTGCCCCCTAATATTAGGGACATAGATGATGTTGCCCTTAAAAACTATTCAAGATTATGCTGTTCGAAAATTGATTCAGAACTTTTAATTTCAAATCGATTTGACTGTGAACTTGAGCCAAATAAAAATTGATGAAGTATAAGGAAAAGAATTGAGTAGCAAGTAACTAAATATTTGAGTCCAGGTGGAACTAAAATTAAACTCAAAGTTTAAGCAGCAAATGTTACATTAATTTATATTTATTTCTTATTTTGCTGTGTAACTTCAAGCTGTTTGGAACTAGAATTCGAGTAAATTATATGTTGGACTGTATTTCGATTAAATTTATCTTTTTTTTTAAGATAACCCGTGGTAGAACATTAACACATGACAGTTCATGAGTTGGAAGCTAGGCCTCAGGACTCAGGTTCCACCAGCCGGCCATTCAAAAAAATTTAGATCGTCGGACGTATAGTTAACTAAATAAATCGTGTCAAATAAATATGAAAATAATAATAATAATAAAAGAACGAAGCTACCACAAAAACACCGAATTTACATGATTAGGAGGTATTTCTCTTAATTCACGAGAAGAGCAGAGAAAGATTTTATAATGTAGAAAATCAGATAGAAAGAGAACTTTACATGAAATCACCTCCGTAGTCGATGAAGAATATCCAAAAGAAATCATTATTGAAAATACTCAAGTGAATTACCTATTCACGTTTCCCAAGAAGAAGCTTGATAACTTTGAACCAGAAATCTTGATAATCTCCCTTACAACTTATCTGATCATTCCGTATTAATAATAGTAGCATGTATAATAAATTCTGTATCTAATTTTAATAAAAATATCTCAACAGCCTAACAAATAATTCTGATAAATAGAATTATTTAAATTAATCGTTATCCCATAATAAATCTATTAAAATATAACAAGAATTAAATAATTTAATAGGTTAAGTATATTTTATTTTATTCAAATCACATTTTAACGGTGAAGCCTTTCTTTCTTGCTCACGGCGATTTTTTTTATAAAAAAAATGTGGAATGAAAACTTCAGCTCATGAACAAATAAAAATAATCGAAGGATCATCACATGTATGAAATAAATATGAATAGAAGAGATGAAATTATAAGATTAGACATTTTTAATTAATTAATTAATTAATTATTATTATTATTATTTTAAAAATTTAACAAAAAATGTATGTTTCTAACGCTGTCACCACTCCAAATGGTCAGCAATGGGCGACTTTCGTATCAATGAAGTCACTCGAAAAGCTGTCAATGAAGTCGCTCAAAAGTTATTTTTTAAAAAGAATTAAATACTATTTAAAAAATATGATTTTAATATCTTTTAGTTAAGAAAATAAAAGTAATTATAAAATATAAATTAATTATAATTTAAAAATAATAAAATAAAAATAAAAATTTTATTAGTTATTAATTAAATA